>PVIJ01001049.1:0-68161 GCA_004024925.1 Scalopus aquaticus | reverse complement strand
CAACTCACTATTTAATCAAGAAACAAGTATCGTGCAGACATTCATTCTTTTTTGGACCAAAATAGCAATCATTTGAAGTGGGGAGATTAGCTTTCTTGGTTCTAAATAATAAGATGGCCATATTCTATTTATTGGTAACAATCCTGAAAATGTTTTATATACTATTAAAGTACTCTTTATTGCTATTTTAAAATTTTTTATTGATATAACATTGCATTATAATGTTGTAAAAGTTTCAGATGTGCATCATTACAAATCAAAGTCTATATATTATATTAGGACCACATCAGCAAATTCTTAACTTCTATATATTTTCTAACTTCACTTTCTTATTTATTTATTTATTTTTAAAGATTTATTTATTTATACATACAAGCTGGGGTACAGGCCAGAGGGTTCATCAGAGACAGAGTGGGGAGCAGAACAGGCAGATCAGAAATACACTGCTGAGGGGAGCAGTGGGCGAGGCAGGAGAGGTCTGCCGCACCATGTGGGATTCTCCCCGGCAGGGTGTCAAACTCGCATCGCTAGCTGCCGACAGCGCCACAGCGCAGCGCTCAACCACTGCGCCACCAGGGAGGCCCCACTTTCTTATTTTTAATTATTATATAATATTCCACAATTTATTCAAGCAATCCTCCTCACCTCCCACATTTAGGTAGTTTCTAGTATCTGTCTACTATAAACAATATTTTGTTGAAGATTATTAAAGTTGTATTTCAACTTTGGGTATGAGGGTAATTTCCCAGAATACAAATGCTTGATGTATTTATCACTACATATCGATCTAGAATAGTTGGAAACCCATCCAAACTTGCCTTTACAATAACTGAAAAACTGACATGCTCAGAGTACAGGCATGAAGTGTGCTCCTGTCTTCCTACCTCATCTTCCTCCTAGTATTTACAACTGTAATTTTTGGGTACAAGTGCCCAGTTTAACAGTTTTAAAAGTTTTGCTTGAATTGTCTCTTTTGAAATATAGGAGCCTCTACATTATTGATCACAGAGATAGTGGAGCCAAGAAAAAGAAGGATCTCCTAAAAATTTAACCCATACTGTCTTACCTAGAAACAAATTAAGTAACTCGAATAAATTGTGAAGATAAGCCTTAATTAGTATCAGCTTACATATCAGCAAACCAAGGTGTTTTGCCTTCCTTATTAATTTACACAACTCAATTTAAATATTGGCAGTGTTTATCAGAATAATTAAGTAGGCAAGTACTATCTCTACCTCTGGCACATCTTTGTTTCCCCCTCTGTATTCAGTCACTCTTTCGCCAACTATCCCATTCTGAGGTGATGTAATAATAGATTATATTATTAAAGATATTTTATACACATATAAACAAATTCATAAGTATATTTTTCCCCTTGCCATTTTTAACAAAATGGTGGAAGTCTATATTTTATCTATCTAGTGATATATAAAAACGGCTTAAATTTATAAAAATACTATATTTATATTATAAATATATATTTAAATACATACTCATGAATACTGACCTAAATAAACCTTTTATTTCCTTTACTATATCTCTCAGATCATTCATATCAGTAAAGAGTTTTCTCATTTCTTTAACTGGCCTTATTTCGCCATAAAAATGTCCCTTACTTTAACTAGTACCTGATAGTTACACATCTGGATTATTTTCAGACCTATACTAGTGCACACATCTAACCACATAGCAAAGGCTTAGCTACCTTTTTTTTCTTAAAGATTTATTTTCATTTATTTATGCATATAAGAACTGGGGTGTAGGCCATAGGTGCGGGGGGTGACAGGATTCACCAGAGACAGAGTGGGGAGCAGAACAGGCGGATCTACTGAAACACACTGCTGAGAAGAGTGAGGGGAGTGGCAGGCGAGAGGGGAGAGGTCTGCTGTGCCATGTGCATGAGTTAGCTCCCTGGCTGGGGATCGAACTCATGCAGCACTGGCTGATGATAGCTTGAGAGCGCTGAGGCTTTAACCCCTGTGCCACCAGGGAAGCCCCAGATGCTGAAAGATTTTTAATGAGGCAGAGTTTGGAATATCCTCCTCTACATATCTGCTAGGACTGATCATTAGACATAATTTTGTTGCTGGAAAATTCTGTACCCTGTTGGTTCAGTTTACTTTTAGCAAATAAGCTGAAACAAAATTCTTTTTCTCAAAGATTGCGTTTGCTCACCTCAAAAGATGACGGCATTGTTTGACATTCCCAGTCCTATGAGTTAATTTAAATATTGTCAAAACAACCAAGAAGAAAAATTTCTTATTTTTTTATTTTTTTTTTCAGTTATTTCTTTTCTTTTCTTTTCTTTTTACATTTTTTTTATTGTTATTTATGTCTTTTACATTTTGTATTCCCCTTGGGCAACCCACCACCAATTCACCCGTGATCCATCTCCATGGTCCCCTGTATTCTCCTCTCTTCCATTTTGTGCCCTTATCCTCCCCTTCCTCCCCCCCCCCCCCCCCCCCCCCCCCCCCTCCCCCCCCCCCCCCCCCCCCCCCCCCCCCCCCCACTACTGAGTGTCTCTCTCCCACCCGGCCTCCCTATAGTCCTGTTATAAGTGAAACCATTCGATATTTTTCTTTTTCTTTCTGGCTTATTTCACTGAGTATGATTCCCTCTAATTCCATCCATGTTGCTGCAAATTGCATGTGTTTATCTCAAGAAGAAAAATTTCAAAGGTTCTTGACAAAAATCTTAAATTCTCAAGTCTTAAACACAACTAAACAGACTATAATTAGTTTGGATTTGGGAGGTGATTTACTTTTCTGCAACCAAGGAATTTAATTTTGACTTATTTGGGAACTAACAGTAAGTTAACTTTAACTTATTTGTTTTAAAATAGCAGAGAACTATCATGTTCCTAGTTTGCTATGCAGGTGTTTACTTCTCCTTCCCTTTCCTGTAGTTCCCCAAACTTCTCACTTTGTATTTATATGATAGGTGAGTAATGCTGTCATGTAGCACCTATGGAATGATCCTCATGGTTAGAAGTTATAAAAATGTATAGAAATTAAGAAAGCACTCAAAAAAATAATCACCCATGATTATCAAAAGAGTACACTTAACATGCAAACTATGAAACAAAATAAATAGTACTTCATACTATTTTTCTGTTTAGATTTGGGTCCTTTAAAATAGAAACTTCTCTCAACAATGAGCTGAGAAGAATCTCATTTCTCCTTATGAGATCACAAAACAATTATTTCCAAAGCGTGGAAACTGGGGTGTGGGAAAATGGTCATGATCTCACACTGCTGGTAGAAGTATAAAACAGTATAACCTCAATATAAGACGATCTGTGGTAAAATTATAAATGCATATAGGCTGACTCAGCAATTCCATTTCTTATAAAATGTCTTACATATAAGTTATCTGTTGCAGCAATGTTTTGTAACAATGTAAGGCTGAAAACAAGCCAAATGTTCAACAACTGAGAACTAATATATCTATATAGTGAAGAATTACGTGGCTTTTTTTTTTTTTTTAAGAATGAGCTCCTACGTACTGGTAAAGAATAGCCTTCAAGATAAATGAAAAGTGTGAGGTACAGGAGAATATGTATTCTGTGCTACCAACTGTGTTAAAAAGCGGGGTTTGGGTGGGATATATACATAGGTCTATAGATTATCTCTGGGAAAACACTTAAGAAGGCACATCTCCCAAGGGCATATGAGATTCACATTGTAGAGAACATATATTATGGTTCTTACTTTACAGCAGTGTGAGAAGATCTGACAGATATACTCCTGGGTGTAGCGGGACCTGGTCAGCAGTGCCATGAGGTGTGGTATCACTGTGGCATCCTGGAGTTGAAGAGAAAGACAGCACAGTACAGGACACTCAGGTACTGTGAGTACCTTTAACAGGTTATTTCCATGAGCAGGTACATATTCTAGCCTTTTATCTTACTGACAGTAAATCAAATCTCTTTAAGAAATACAGCAAAACAATGCAACATGGCCATCAAATATCTTCCCATAAATAGTCTACGATAAAACAAAATCATTTGAAAATCATTTCAATAAGACTTGACAGAAATCTATTCTGAAACAAAATGTGAGGTAACTAATAAAATATACTGCAATAAATAGCTTAAGGAGGAATTATTACATAAAAATAAAACATGACAATTTTGATCTGACATGTTAAGGTATAATCAGGAAACAGTAACAATCTCTCATGATAGCTGTAGTTAATTTCAATCTGCAAAGGACAATTTATATGATAACAACCTCTCATTTATAGCTCACTCTCTGCCTATTCCTGACACTTAGCAACGTACATGGTGTTAAAGAGAAAATAATCCATCCTGTTGCAGGACTCGCCAAGAATATACTTTTTTTTTTTTTAATTTAAAAGAAATTAAAAGTTGAAAAGGGATTTGGTCTGCACCACAGATGGAAAAGAAGACTTAGCTAAGCTTCCTAGTCAATGCTGTCATGAGTCTTAGAGTTATGCTTCTGAGTATGAATGTGCTTGGAGCAGAACCCAAGGTCCTATCTTAGGCTAAGAATGCTGGTCCACAGATGATACTTTGACTAAATAGAGCAAAGAAGGAAACAAAAGAATGCTACTGTTGGGATGAACGAGATTTAGGGTTTTCCTTAAAAAGAAAACAATGCCCAAGACATATAAAAGCTAAGCAGGAAAACAGAAGGCGACTGATTCTCTTCCTCTTGCTTATTAGAGTAACCCTTTGTGTTATTCATAGCACTTTAAAGACCAAATGAAAAACTAAGGAACATCACAGAAAAGTCAGGCACTAAATGCACAGAAAAAAGATGAGAATATCAAGCACATGTTTATTTTACAAGCGGGAGACAGGTATACCAGTGTCTCCGTTGGCAAAAGACATGGAAGCAGGTAGCAGTCAAGATGGAACAAGACAATAGACAGGCAGACAAAAAAAGGAGTCTCTTGCAGTGTCTTAAAACTACTTCCATCTTCTTCCTTCATTTCCATTGCTCTCTTATCCCTCAGTTTTCCTATTACAACAGCTCTTACAACATTTCTTCCCACTTGCCCCCTTTCTACCAATTGTGCTATAGAACACAGTTACTTAAGATGGCCAAAGTTACCCATCTGATAAACAGAATTTCAAACTAGACATTTTGCCTTCTTCCAAGTGGACTACTGTCTTTTAGTTGAGTTGCTATATAACAGCTGGCTTCGACACAATCCAACTCACAGATGTCAGTTAAATACACTGAAACACTACTCTCTGTCATTAGCCCATCTAACACTTTTCATGAATTTGTCTATGTCTTTGAGGCATAAAATTAAGATGTTTCATAATTTAGACATTCTTGTTGTGAAAGTCACTTAATCTCCCTGGGTCTTAATTTTTCTCATGTAAAAATGTTAAGCTGGTCTAAGCCAGAATTTTCCAAATTACGAACCATGATCCATTAATGGGTCATGAACTCAGTTTAGAGAGGAGGACAGAGTTAAAACAGCTGGCCAGGATCAATTTCTCCTCCTAAAAGGGTTCAGGAGAAACTTCTAGGGTAAAGAAGGCAGGTGAATAGCTTAATCTCTTAGTAACTATAACAGTTAACACTTTCAGGAAGACAGATTGTTATTTACTTGGAGAGTCCATCCCTATGGCATGCTTTGAAGAAGATGTCCGTGAAATAGGACTGCTTATAGTAGACAAGTAGTTCTCAAAGACTGGTCCATGGGCTAGCAGTATCTGAGTTACCTCGAAACTTAACAGAAATGCAAATTCTCAGGAGCCATCCCAGACTCAATTCTGGAGGTAGAGTCAGTGATCTGTGTTTAACAAGTCCTCCAGGTAACTCTGGTTCATGCTCAATTTTGAGACCCACCGTAGTAAACAATCTATGGACTTATGGATCCCTGAAACTGAGTTGCACAACTCTCTGAGGATAAAACTGAGATGTGTCATAATTCAGATTCTCTCTGCTATGTGAGGTGATCCAAAAACCTTGCTTACCAACCTGATATATCATTATGGGCCAGAGGAACGTATGTCCAATGTGAGAATGTCAAATACAAATATAATGGAGTCATATGACATTTCTCGTCTCCTTGCTTGCTTGTTGATTGCCACTTGATTGTTTATAGTCTTGAAATATTTGTAAAGCAAACTTCTGGGTAAGATCTCTGATTCACATGTGTCCAATCTGACATTATGATTCTTCATGTTAGCTTAGAGAATGACGACTAGCATTTAAAAATGAAAGAAAGGATAGAATAGAAACCAGGGGGCATCACATTTATGGCATTATTTTGTGAAGAGATTGTTTCAGAATTGTCTCATCCATACACTCAGAGACACACACACACAACTCATACATGTGCATAGTATGGCAAAAGAAAATATATTTCTTACTGTAGATGGGAATAATAGTGTTTGAAAAATACTGGCCTGAATAATTTTCATTAAGAAGTCCAATGTAATCAACAGATAAAAAGACCCTCCAATATTTCCTGAGGTTTTTGAAACCACTGAATATTCTGAAGGGCTCAGGAGAATCTTTGTTTCTTTTATATTATTCTCTCATTTTAACCTGACAAGTAAGCCTTGTGCAAGTTGGTTTTGGTTCACCTCCCCAATTGAAACTAACACTGATGTCCTTCCTACATTTGACTGTTTGCCCACTGACCTGCATTATTTGCTCTTATGTAGTCCTTTCCTAGAATGGCCCCTTACCTTTCTACTTCTTTCTATCCCATCTACTATTCAAAACCTAGGTCAAATTCTAGCTTCTCCTCAAAGCCTACCCTGCTGGATTTTATCCTAGAATGAGCAGAATTTCCTATCACTCATTTAGCATTAAATATACATAATATTTTTTATTTGTATTTATTTTTGCACTTATTTTTTGTATTTTAAAGAAATTTAAAAATTAATTTTGTATTTACTTTATCACTTATTTGTATGTATAAGATGTCAAAAAGTGTCTTTTAAAAAAGTTTAAAAAACAATAAGCCAAAAAAAGAATTTAAAAAAAGAAAATTTTAAAAAGCTTGGAAGTTTCTCAAGGTCTGAGACTACCTTTCCCTTCTTTATAAAGTCTAGATCACTTGATATTAATAAATTAGCAAAAAACTCAAATACTTCTTGAAGCTTTTCCATAACATAACATAGTTATGACAGACACTGGATGCTAAATAAATCAGAAGTATGATGCTAGTGAAATGTAACTGGTGATTTAAAGATATCTAAAACTCACTGTATATAGTAGCTCCTCTGGAGTGACAGGACTAGTAAAGATGGTGCGCAGACATCGGAGGCAAGCTTCAATGAACTTCAGGTCTGGGGACAGTAGTCCTATTAACAGAAAAAAGATCCACGACTCATCCTTCCAGCCTGTATTTAAAACATTGCAAAGTAATTCTAGAAAAATGATATTCTGACATACCTTGCAATAAGGCAGGGATAATATGGCAATCCAGTAGAGACTTGACATTGTTTTCAGTGCCCATAGCAAGACTTCCCAATACCACTGCACATTCGGTTTTCAGTTCTATACTTGAAGTTTCTTGCTGAAGCAAGTAGAGCAACCTAAAAAGAAGTAACTTGATAAACAGAAGAGACTGAAAAACTTAAAACTTAAAATTAAAAGGCTACCAGTATATTCCAGATGCTAAAAATAGAGTTGGTAAATTTACACAGAGCTAGGGAATGGTCATTTGTTTTATTAACTGCTAATATAATAAAGGGTTATCTGGTAAACAAAAGAAATATGATATAATCTCAGAGTTTATCAGAACTATAAATCTGAAAGAGTCCCACAAGCAGTCTCTCTAGAAACCAGTATTACACAGTTCATGTTTTCAGACACTTCAAAATATGAAGACTCCCAATGCCAAGTGCTGCTGGATATTAAATTCAGATTATCAACAGTCCTTGAATAGCCAAAGCTATAGGTCGGAGATCACAGAGATCTCACTTACAGGGAGTAGTCAGACCATGTGCAGCTCTTCAAGAAAGGGAGGCTCTCTTCTCGAATCCTCCCGTTTGGGGAATCAGGAGATTCCTCCTACTTCCACTCCAGTTCAGTGTGCCAAACAACTACTCCCCAAACTCTAATCCCACCATTTATGTCCATTTCACTTATGTTCTAAACTAGAACCTTCATGCTTCCTAAGCATATTTATATATACTGAACACTAATCCCCTAAGAAATGCAAGAGCTTTACGGTTACCAAAGCAGATATTTGTAGCTGGTTATAGCCAAAACAATAAAACCATTAATCCTGTATCAGAAGACAGGAGAGGGAAAAAAATTTTTTTGAATGAAAAACTTACAGTAATTGCACATAAAACTTAGTTCTGAGTAGCAACGGCAAAGAGGAAATTATATAATTGTCACTGCCTTCCAAAAGGAGGTCATCAGAAGAAACTGAACTTTCTGCATTAACTTAAAGAACAGCAAATTTTGAAAAGTGGAAATTAAAGAAACACAGGATTACAATCTAAACAGTTTTTCTTATTTTTAACCTCAAAAAGAGGTTTTAAGGCTCCTAGGAAGTTATTCAATCACACAAAAACTGCCAGGCCTCTGAGGTGATAGGGAAGAAAGAATCAGGCTGGTGTATGTTGCCTGTACACCCTTTTTATTGCAGGGTCAGTGAGCTTCCTGACTTTTCAATCAGTATTAGCACATTTGCTTCAAATCCCTTTTTCTGATACTTTAATTTCATTTTAAGAGGTACTTCAAATCTTTCAAAACACTTGTTTAAAAAGTTAAAGAGATTTTTCAAAAATATGACAACACAGAAGATGGGTCTTACTTGAATTGAGAGTAAGAAATATATTAGAAACTTAAAATGAATAGCAAAAAAGGTGACGATAGCAAACATACCTTGGAACAGCTCCTAAAACAATGAGGTTGGCTTTCTGTTTGTTGTTTCCAATTACAGCATTTTTCATGTCTCTGAATTATGGTGAAAGAAAAGGGTATAAAGTATGTTGAGCCATCAGAGAAAAACCAAAGATCAATTCACTCCACTTCATTATGTAACATGTTAGATTGTCAAGGACAGAACTTAGTGATAAAGTCAAAACTGACCCTTTTTCACCAGGAGTGTGAAAGAATGGGGATAAAAACAGATGCTGGGTGAACCTGGGGACACTAAAGCAGGAGAATAGTGTACTGGGAGAAGTGGGAGATATCCTAAGTACAGGCAAAGACTTCTAATTCTCTCAAGTATTGAGCTGCATTTTTCTTTTTTGAAAAGACCATCAATCTTGAATATATAAATACAGACCAACCTCTCACAATTGTGGCAGAAAGGAGTGAAACAACCAGTCAAAAAACACCTCTGACCTTGTTTTAGGGACCGTAACTGTTTACTTTTCTCCCCCTTTGGGTGGAGTATTTCTTATAATTGGATTTTATCTCCGTTGTCTTATTGGTTATACCTCTTGGGTTTTGTTCTGTTGTTTTTTAGTGGTTACAATTTCCACTATACATCTTTAGCTTATCACAGCCAACCTTTCAAGGGATATTATCCCACTTTATGTGTATTTTAAGAGCCTTGCAAGTATATGCTTCTATTTCCCCATCCATTATTTGTGCTGCTACTGTCATACATTTTATTTTAAAATTAGTTAGAAACAACATATTATTACTGATTTACTTAAGCAGTCAATGATCTTTTAAAGAGATTAAAAAACAAGGAAAAAAATCTTTTATACTACCAGTTTCTTTGATTATGGATACATTCAGATCTTTATTTTATCAGGAGTAAAATTCTAATCCACAATAAAAGTATCTCTGTCAATGACCTACTGGTTTACAACGTGTAGCTGGTCCCTCGGGACAGGTAGAGGAAAAAAATAAATAGCTCAAAGTAGACCGAGTACTACTGATAAAATGTTTAGTAAAAAATATTACCCCAATTGGTTAGTAGTGCTATCTTAATATAGAACACTATGATTCTACATGGCAGTGGTTCTCAAAGTGGGCAAGAGGATATTACATCACCTAAGGGCCTTTCAGAATTTTAAGAGGGTATCTGGAAATTTCTTGCCATAGTTTTACAAAGAGACAAAGCATTTTGTTGCAGTTTTAAAGGAAACTGTATTTTTCAGTGTTGAATCTGTATTGTAAATAAAAAGATTATACTTTTTATTAAAAGTTACTTCATTTTGGAAAATCAGATCACCAGCACAGAGACACTCAGGGTATTTGGGTCACCAATAACATACACCCACATTAGTTCACACTGCAGCTCTTGCATCAACACTACTTCATTAAGTTTTCTAACATAGTCACAGCTAAGCATTTATATATTGAAACATTATACATTATCTTCTTTTTTTATTTCTCCTTCATACGATAAGTAGGGAAAGGAGTTATGAATGTGAGGAGATTATATTACAGATTTATCTTTAGGATAGCACAGGGGATGCTACAAAATATTTGTAAAGGGTGATTAGGTATGATAGCATTCAGATCACTGTTTTAGAGCCTTAAAGGTCTTTGCTCTAGGGAAAAAGAAAGATTCTTAGCTCACTGATGATTTTGCTCACATTCCAAAATAAGTGCCTGTTGATATTCATCCAGTAACTTTTGACTTCCCCTCTCTTTTTAATAAGGCCGAGTTTTACAATATATAGGAACTGTTGCCAGCCTTGAAAGTTACCTGAAAAAGGTAGTATAATAGGCAAACCCTGATCTTATAGAAAAAAAGTAGAAAACTGAGGGGAAAATGTTACTTTAAGATATCAATAAGTAAATGTTATAGTCAGCATATATTTCAAATACCAACCAAATTCACTTGCATAAAAATACCCAGGAAATAATTATATATCCTCTCCCTAATTACCTTCTTCGACAACTATATAAAAATACTACTATGACACAGTGATCTGCTGAAAATTGATACTCCCACAAATTTCCTGAATAGCATTTTCAAATCTTGAGTCAAACACTGTATCTGCCTGCAGTTTTTCCATTAGTTTAGTGTCTGATATTTTCCAAGGCCTTATCTCTTTGTAAACTATCCCTTAGATCTTGTACATGTTTATAAGGGATAAGTAGGAACATTTTCTTAATTTACGGGGACTAAATTTAATAAAGCATATTGGAGTTTTTACCAAATTCTGATACATGATTCTAAAATTACGTAATCCGAAAAACTCACTTAGCAAAGCATAATTAGTGAGAAATTGTACATTTAAGTTCTAGCCTCCTTAGGGATGCCTGCTATATTCTTAAGGGATTTGCTTCTCAATCATTAATTCATATACCCAAACTTAGCAGTTTTTCATGTACTTTCACCTTCTTTTAATGTCTTCTGACTATAATAATGCAGCATATCCACTGAGAGATTATTTTGTGCCGGGGCCATTCTGGCTACTCTTTTTTTTTAAATTCCCACCTCCTAACACTTTCCCAGGTTTCTCCTCATTCTTCCTAATTTAAACAGGAACACACAGATTCCAAATATTTTAAACCATGCTATAGTCATGTTTTTATAGACAAAAGTAAACAAAACCCCTTCTAAAACCAATTTTTCAGTTCCTTTAATAGTTTGCAAAGAAGACATGAAGGAGGCAGCTGGTAGTTAGAGTAAATGCAGACTAAAAAGAACATAACAAAATGGATAAATGTCTAAAGAAAACAATTCTTGCTCTGGCTCTAATTAGCAAAATATATCTGTGCTAGATGAGGAAGAAGAGATATTAACAAGCAGCAAAAGAGTTGTAATCAGTTGTTAATATAAAGGATCATTTCTATGAATGAGTTAACAATTAAAAGATGATAATCATCACATATACTCATCTTTAGCAAATCTTGACAAACTTTATTCATCTTTGAGGTCTGATCTTAGATGTCAACGTCACTTTCTTTTTTTAAAAAAAGATTTATTTATTTATGCATACAGGAGCTGGGGTGTAGGCCAGAGGTGTGGGCAGGGGGTGAGAGGATTCACCAGAGACAGAGTGGGGAGTAGAACAGGTGGACTGACTGAAATACACTACTGAGGGGAGCAGTGCGAGAGACAGGAGAGGTCTGCTGTGTCATGTGGGAAGCTCCCTGGTCAGGATTGAACTTCTGCTGCAGTGGCTGCGGATAGCTTCCTAGTGCTGAGACTTAACCCCTTGAGCCACCAGAGAGGCCCAATGTCACTTTCTTTAGGAAGCATACCCTGATAACTCCTAGGTCTGGGTTAGATGTCCCTCCTAGACCCTTATCATAGGTCACTCATTACTTTGTTAGTACAGAAGTGTGTCTCCTCCTGAGAAGCAAGAAAGCCAATCTGACCTGGAAATATCAGAGACGTTACTATCAATGGATTACAAATGTAACATAAAGAAATCTACACGTTTAAAAAAAAAAGAAAGAAAGAAATCTACACGTTTGTAAAATGCAGACTCACAACTATCACTTAAGATGGGAGCACAAAATTAAGCAAGATTTATATTCACCCTGAAGTACACAAAGCATTCCATATCCATTATTTTATTTACTATTCATCACAGTCTTGAGTAATATTAACGCCAAGTTACAGATAAGGAAGTTAAGACTCAGCTTTGGGGCTTTTCTCAGAACCTCACATTAAATGACAGAGTCAGATTCGTCCCATGTCTTTTATGCTAAGTATTTTTTCCAATACTTCCATCATATCAGGCATTCAGAACAAACTGATTGAAAGACAAAACAATTCAGTAAACATAACTCCTTTTTCTCCTGTTTCAATTTTACATTTTTATACAAAAGCATTTTTACTGTATTTTTGAATTTAATTTATATCCTTTACCACCAACAAATTCACCCTGAACCATCACCATAGTCCCATAGTCCCTTGGGCTCTTTTCTCCCTTATTTTGGTCTCTCTTCCTCCCTTCCCTTGTAGAATGTCTCGTATTTATGGTTGCCTGCTAGTTTTGCTTTTATTTATGTTTTGTGTACTGTTTTCTCCTTCTGATTTCTCATTTGGCTTTCTTATATTTCTCCTATTAGTGATGCCATTTGATATTTTTCTTTTTCTTTCTGGCTTATTTTGCTGAGCATGATCCCTTCTAGCTCCATCCATGTTGCTGAGAATTGCATTAGTTTATCATTTTTGATTGCCGAACAGTACTCCACTGGATACATGTACCATATCTTCTTGATCAGTCATCAAATTTTGGGCATTTGGGTTGTTTCCATGTTTTAGCTATTGTAAACAGTGCTGCAATAAACAAAGGTGTGCATGTGACCTTTTGGATTAATGTTTTTATGTCCTTTGGGTATATTCCTAGGAGTGGAATTGCTGGGTCATATGGAAGCTCCTTAGTTGTCTGAGAAACCGCCATACTGCTTTCTATAGAGGCTGGACCAGTTTGCATTCCCACCTGCAGTGTGGGAGCGTTCCTTTTTCTCCACATCCTCGCCAACATTTGCAAAACAAAAGCATTTCTAACTGTTAGCCAAAGACATTCTTTTCCTAGACGATCAAAGTAATATAATCTCATGTTTACTAATTTTTAATTTGAGAGGAAATATCCTATTTATATACTACTAAGATTCAACAGTTGGTTTTTGAGCTCAGCACTGTGTTAGGCTCTGGGCAAGATAAAAGCATTATTAATGTGATGCCTGATCTGAAGAGTTTACAATCCTCTAACGAGACAAAAATAACACTAACAATGCAACGCAATGCTATGTTAGTACTTGATTGCTTATGATGCTAAAAAAAGCAGATAAGTCGAATGGGTTTTGAGGTAATGGTAGGAGCTAAGATGAACCTTAGAAAATGTCCAGGATTTGGATAAGTAGATGAAAGGGTAAAAGGAAAAGTCATCTGCATAAGACCATATTGGAAATGAACATATTTCTGGACAGTACCAAGAGACTGACTGAAAACAAAGTTCCCTTTAAGGTAGCATGGAACATAAAGAGATAAACCAAAGGGGGATGGATTAAGAAGCAATCAGGTTTTTGATCAGAAAAAGGATATGAAGGAAAGAGTGGCTGAGGGAAGTAAGTTGAATATGGAAAGGACTGGAATGCAGATAATACTAAAGAGAGGCAACTAAATGGCTGATGTTCTTCCTTTGTGGTCCCAAGATCCCCTTTGTCTATCATTACCATAGTATTCATGAATCAAAATACAGTGAACTATCTCTTTAGTTACCTGACTCCTCATCAGACTTTGGGTCCTTCACATTCTTCATCCTTATATATTCCCACATTAGCACAATGTCTAGCACCTGGTAGGCAGTCAATAAATGCTGATGGAATTAATCAATCCATCCAGGTATCTGGTTATGTGAAATTGATTGGGGTGGGAGCCACAGGAATCACTACTACAAAGGACATTTTGAGAAAGCAGTTAACAAGGTGATTTACAGATACAAGAAATGTGATATGTGACATTTCTTAAGTCATTGCTTCAATTCTGGGTGTCTGGGTACAGAGGACTCTACAAAGCTTGGAGAATAAGTTCCTCAGCAAGATTAAGGATTATCTTGATTTTAGATAAATTGAATTATCTTTGAGGTGAGATAAGAATATCTACACAGAAAAGGTAAAAAGCAAACTGTGGGGATAGACCACTTTCTGAGGTTAAGAGGAGCCAATAATAAAATGTCACAAACATGCATGTCAGGGAACATCGTCAGCTAAAATTTGGCTAGAATCATAAATTTGCCCAATAAAAAATGGATTCAAGAGGCAACTCATTTTGCATGGAGGCTAATCTTTCTACTTCCTTTTTTTGCTTAAAAGAGATTAATAACTTTTAGTATGGTAGAGATAAAGGGACCAAATATTAACATGTATAGCTCCTATCACAGCCTATGTCTAAAGTGGAGTACTATGATGGTTATCAAAATCAAGAGAGAAAGTAAACATTGCACTTTGCCATTAAAATGGTAGGAAAAGTAAAACAAAGAAATGGGACCAAGACCTGCTGGAGAAACAGCTTTGTCAATCAAGTATGCACCTATTTATTACTAAACAATCAAAAAAACATATATATATATATATTTTTAAGATTTATTTATTTATGCATACAAGCTGAGGTACAGACCAGAGGCATGGGGTGGCGAAAGGGCTCACCAGAGACAGAGTGGGGAGCAGAACAGGCAGATTGGCTGAGGGGAGCAGCGGACAAGGCAGGAGAGGTCTGCCGCGCCATGTGGGAATCTCCCCAGCCAGGCGTCGAACTTGGGTCGCTGCTGCCAACAGCTCCACGGCGCAGCACCCAACCGCTGCGCCACTAGGGAGGCCCAAAAAACACATATATTTTAACTGAACACTTAATGTCACCTAAAACCAGAAAATTGTCTTTAAGTTATGGAAGACTGGAGCCTCAAGCTAAAGACAAATTATGTCATTTTTATTTTGTAACACTTACCTGAAGAAGCTCTTGTTTGGAATACTGTACATTCATTCTTGGTCTAACTGGTACAAAGTAGCCAAAAAGTACACCAGAACTGAAAATTACAAACTGAGTATAAAATTTGACCTACATATGAAACTCCCCGGTCATTAAGACACCCATAAAATAAAGAGAAAATACATATTTGGCTAACCAGAATAAATCAACAAGGTAAAGACAAAGTTGCTTGGAAAATTACAATCACTGCTCTATATGCGTAATTATAATTATTATGATGGCCTTTTTGGAGAATCTAACATTCAACATCTAAGTACAATAAACTCTCATTGTCCACCTAGGTTAGGGATTAAAATATATTCACATTCCAAATAAAGCTACCATTGCCATGTGTGAATCATCAATTTAAAAAAAATTAGGTGATTCCCTATTATTCAAACTAAAGTTATTTTTAACATAAGGCTTGATTCCAAAGACACGTGAGAAATTTATAGTAAACATCATCTTTCAATATTAGCATTTATTGTACACCTACTATATGCTCACATTGAAAAGAACTGAGAATTGGCAGTAGTTTAGGTCATCCTTATAAGCAAATCATCATGTGGTGCAGATTTTTGGAATATATGTAGTGTGAGATACAATTCTGATTTATAGAATTACTGACTCAGAAGTAAGAAGCTATTGTATTTAATTCTTTGTTTTATGCTAAAAGTCATTTTACATTCTCCAAAGGAAAGCATGAAATATAAAAACTGTATTAATAACAAATGCCAAAATATACATACAGCGTGTTAATATTTTTCATATGTAATCATTACAAAGAACATCAAAAATGCTAGGTTATGGAATAATAAGCACCATGCATTTAAGAGGTTTATAATATGAAAAGATACACAAATGCATACAAATATACAACTATTCTTGATATTCAAAGTTAATGCCATGTACACAAATATGCAGACTATATCACTTTGATCTAATAATTTCTATAGAATCTTGCCACCTTTTTTTTCCTTAAAGACTTATTTTTATTTATTTATGCATACAAGAACTGGGATGTAGGCTAGAGGTGTGGGGGGTGAGAAGATTCACCAGAGACAGAGTGGGGAGCAGAACAGGCAGATCTACTGAAATACACTGCTGAGGAGAACAGCGGGCAAGACAGGAGAGGTCTGCTGAACCATGTGGGTTAGCTCCCTGACCAGGGATCAAACTCATGTTGCAGTGGCTGGCAATAGCTTATAGCAGTGAGATTTTGACCCCTGGGCCACCAGGGAGGCCCTCCTTCTTGCCACCCTTTTAATCATAATTCTTTGGCTGGATAATTTCTGAACATATAATTATAAATAAGACTCAAAATCGCTTTATTTCATTTGGTATTAAGGATATCGTTGTTTATGCTTCCCTATGATACTTTTAAGAGTAACTGATTTTGTGTTTGTATACTACATATATGTACAAATATATGTATACACACACACAAAGAATTTTTTTAGGCTATTTCTTTGAATTATCTTAAAACATCCTTTAAAATTCTCAAAGGTTTGACTTTATGGGAGCTCATAGCTTTAGCTCATGCAAGAAAATGGAACCTATCTATGGTCTACTGAAATTAGAGGTACATAATTTCCTAGAATCAGAAAATCAAGTAATTAAAACCAAAATAAACTTATTTCATCAGTACATCAAAATACATCAGAAGATACTTTTGAATAAGTCTTAAATATGAAGAGGAGATGGGCACTGGTGAAAACCACACAATTCTATAGTATCCACAACTGTTTGCCACACAAATCCACTCTAGTTTTCTGGTTCTACTCGCTTTGAAACTACAAAGTCAAACAGACTTTTTTGTATTACCTCGTGCCTGTTAATATAAAGTATATCAAGGTAAGGACACACGGGGATATCTGATCTTTTCATGGATAATCACTGAAGTAAAAATCTGACCAGATCCTTTAGTTTAGATACATAGAGAAACCAGTGTTTTATCAGTTATGACTTACGAGTTACAAAAACATTTGAACAGTTATTCAAATATAAGAATTAACATGGCTATGCTAATACCATAGTAACATCACCAAGAAATATCCTGTAATTGTTTTTCCAAAGTCATACATAGGTCTCCACACTGGAAGAAGCTGGAATTTGTAATTCAGTACATTTCATCTGATACATCCACTCTTCGTTGTAGTTGCAAAGGCTGAAGTTTAAGACCTACATAATTGACTTCCCTGCTCTCTCTGCTTACATATTATTTCTAATGATCACCTATTCAGTTACGCACTTCCAATTTTGCTCTTTCTAAACCTAATTATACATTCAAATTTCTGATACAACAGGACCATTCAAGATTATGGCAAATACTTTACTACTAACAAAAAGTTATCTCCAGGTAACTCCTCATTTTTCAACCACTGAAATTAAGCAGTCCTGATGCTTAATATCTTTCAACAAAGGCACACTCACTGCCTAGGTAAAGTGGCCCTTTATTGACATGGGCTATTGACATGGTGCTTTGAGAGAGCGCTGGAGCCTGGTAGAGGGTGAAGGGTGATGCTGCCATCCCCAAAACCTACCCTTTTGTGAACCAATGACAATAACACCAATGTCACTCAAATTAGCTACTCATATCAGATACAACTAGTCAAGATACAAACAAGTTCCCATATTTACAGGCAGGGTTATAGATCTAATTCAACCAAAGAGATTAGTCATAGATCTGATGAAAGCTCATTATTCGCCTTTCAATTTTTCCAATTTTATTTTTCCTGTTTTATATGTTCACAATGTATATTGAGAAACCCAAACTTAATATTGCTAGAAAATGATAAAACTGATTGTTTTGTAGCTAAAACTAGCTGATAATTCTTTTACATCTTTCCAATTGGATATTCTCGATTCAAAGCTGATTATTTCTGTCTATATCTTTTTCTTCCCTAAAATTAGTAATCTGCCTTTGGTTGTCTACACACTGTTGCCAACTCCTATCTACCTTTCTTGGTCTAGTAACAGTGTCTGTGTGATTCAACAGTGGCTGTGAAATGTGTATAGAAAGGAAAGAATCGGGCAACACTCTTCCTAAACATCATTTTGATTCTGCCTTTCCTCTATCAATAATTTAAAAATAAAGTGTTAAAAAATATCATTAACTTTTCACACTCTCTTCACTATATACATTTAATTTTCAGACAGTGACAAACTTTAGGAAAGAATTAAATCAAAAGTACATTTCTTTTCTAGGGAAAAGGAAGTTTTATCAAATCACACTATATACATACCTATAAGGTCAGCTCTATTTTCACATAAAGTAAAAAGATTTTGAGTGATCTGTCCCTTTAAAACGGTAGTAGTATCTTTTTAGCTGTGATTTTGTTTTTGCTTACCTGTGGCCACTATCTGAAAATATTACAAACAAATAATGTGTTTTGTGAGAATGACACATACCCATTCACAAAAATTTTAACATAGTATATATTATTGCCTGTTATCGTCATAACTGTTCTATTTTATTGTTATTATTAATTTCATAGTGTGCCTAATTTATAAATTATAAATTATAAATTAAATTTTATCATAGGTATATATGTATGGGAGAAAACATAATACACACTATCAGTGGTTTCAGGCATCTACTGGGGGTCTTGTGAAAAAGGTGGAGGAAAGAAACTACAGTATAGACAGATTTTAGTATTATAATTAGCAATCATGTTTAATGCAATGTGTCTTCATTCACATCCTCTTTTCTGAATCCAGAATTTTAGCCCCTCTCCCTCTTCTTCAGTTTGAATTATTTTGGTACTTTTTGAATTTTCCTCTCTCTTCTTTGAAAAGAATCATTTTATTTTACATTAAATTGTTCTAAATTAGGGCCAATAACAACTAACCACTAATGCAGTTTGTGGGTAACCATAACATACTGGCACTGAATTTCATTTTTATATTATATATACTTATATTTCTGACTTAATTCTTACAACAAATTAGCAAGATGAGCAGTATTAATCTCCTTTTACAGATAATCAGGCTTAAACTCAACAAAATCAAGTAACTTGCCCATGCACATAACTAGGAAAAGAATCCAACAGGAATCGTCAGAACCAGGAATTTAACCTCTGCCATCCAACTCCAAAGCCCATACTCCTTCCACTCTACCATTCCCTACCTTATCCCCTTAACTGACAACTAAGTATCTGAGACTCAAACATTTTTTTAAGAGACACTAAGACTATCAAACTATATGTTAGCTAGTTGGTTAAATTACACTCTTCCCAGTGTATTTTAATGCTTTATTTGATACTTTATCAACTTTAGAGAAGCTGAGTATTCTTTTATAAAGGAAAAATATCTACAAGTGACAAGTAACACTCAAATTAGCTACTCATATCAGATACAACTAGTCAAGATACAAACAAGTCATTCATGCAGAATCTTTGATAAATTTAGCTTTTCCCCTCAACAATCACATTAGCAGTAGTAATAAAAATGATAACAATACCTTCTACAATCAATCAATGACATTTCCAAATAAGCTATTTATTGATGTTCTTAAATAATATCTAGGACTACCAATTTACATAATTATGTGTGGTATCCGCCTGTCTAAGGAGTGTTAAATTAAACCCTATTCCCCCCAACTAATTTGTGTGTGTGTGTGTGTGCGTGTGCAGGCACTACCAAAATTGATTTATTTAACAAGTGGATTAAAAGCCATTTTCTAGTAACAATCATAACCAACTTATAAAGAGATTGATTAAATCATTATCAGTCTTATAGTTAAGGGAATAAAGGCAAAACTAACATAATGAGAAGGACCTCCACCCAGATCCTCACCTTCTCTTCAGTTCAATTTGAATAGTTAAGCAGCCTTATTCTTTTTTATCTTGCTTTCACTTTACAAATCCCCCTTCCCCCAGACAAGCCCTTTTTTGGGGGGATGGGAATAGGGTCTGAATAAGAACTGCATTCAGTAGAAACTTCTATAAACAAAATAGCCTAACCTTGCCATAGCTGAGCAAGAGTTAAACTGAAGGTACTGTTTGGCTGATAACACTAACAAGTAGAAGAAAGGGACTTGTGTGCCCTCACTGCTATCCCAAATGTATCTCATCCTATCCCAATCTGTATGCTCCTTCCCTGGACACAGTTTAGGCTCACGGGTCCTCTGTGTTCCTAATCCTATGAGTTTCTTAGGCTAAACATTCTTTCTTAGCACTATGTGTTAAAAACATGGTAACTGCTCTTAGGAGAAAGAATTCATCTTTCAATCACTTGTAATCTTATCATACAGCCCCCACTTAATTTTTTAAAAGCATTATCACCTCAAGTATTTTATTTAAAAAATGTTCCCTCATTAAACACAAAGAAATTTTGGAGAAAAGAAGGGCATTTAGAGACCCAAGAGTTTCTTTACATTTTCTAATGACTGCTTTCTAAATTCTGATATTTAAAAAAAATCACTAGAAGATCTACACCTCAGAGAGAATATGTTAACTCAAAACAAAACAACACAAAAGAACCCCAGTGACCTATTTTCTACCTCCTTCCAATTATAAAAGATCATCAATTTTATTCTCTAGCTTTGGTTGGATATTAAAGTAACAAAATCATTCTCCAAGGAAACATTTTTTTTAATGTAAAGCAAATATTCTATAAAAGCGAAAGCTAACCATGTTGGTTAACAACTACACAACAATTATTTATAGCACAATATTAAAGTCATAAATGTCAGGGGAGCTTTCCAAAATGGAAGAAAAAATAACTCTGCATTTTCAGAATTATATTTGTCAGATTCAAACATGAAAACAAACAAGACTTTTTGATAGACTCTTAAATACATACTACTTACATGACACCTTGTAGAACTTTCTGGGGATCAGGGTCAAATAGCCTGTCAACATAGTGGCGACTGCTAGCTGTTACTTCCTAGAAAGTGGGGGGAAAAATTATGACATCTGAAGCCATGCAAGTCACAAATTCACAGCATCACCCACAACACCAAATAGCAATGTAATCTAACGTAAGGTAGATGCATTAGTGTCCATAAATATTTATATTAAATCATTCTGAAAAAAGTCTGGACAAGATAGATATTAAGATAGAGAAGAAAGAAGATACCCAGTTCTCACTAAAAATATAACTGGACAGGGGGACCTCGTAGTGAGGCCTGCAAATTGTCCAACAGAAAGAAAGGGCTACAACTGTTAAGGAGCAAGCTAAATTTCTTCATTAATTGCTGGGTGTCACCTACATATTCACAGACAGGAAAGTTACTTCTGGTTAGTACCCACAAAAGGGAAAGAAAACCTAGCCATCACCAGGAGCAGCCTACAGCGGGTAGAGTTGCAAGAGGAAGACTCTCAGGCTGATGCGGAGGACCTACAGTGCTAGGGGGCGGACACAAGCAAAAAATTAAAATGAAGGTGTCACTTTCTGTGAGAGAAAAACAATTAAGAACTAGTGTTATTGATCAGACCTAACAGTTACTTTGAAGTAAACAGAAGAATGGAAGGGAGAGGAGTTAGGACATGAAGAGCAAGAAGAGACACCTCTTTTCCTCATATTGGGTTTGTTCTATTGCATTATTTCTTATTTGGGGAGGGGATAACTTTTATATTTAATTTTCAATACTTTACCGTCTTTAAAACAAAGAACAAATGTTTAAGAATCAGAGATAAAGAATTTCTGTTTGTGCTGTTTCTTTCCGATGTCTGATAGAGTATTTCCACATACCCATTAGAAATAATTATCACAGAGAGGAAGGAATACTTTTCCATTTTACCAGAATCCCTCATCAGAAAATAATTAATTGCCAAGACATAGTGCCAACTTAAGTGTTTGAGTCACTAAAAATATCTGGAAAAAAAACTGCATGAAATACAATTTTCTGACTATATCCTTAATCCAAAAGCAAAGGATGTTTTCAAGAATTTTCTACCAAAATATTCTCACAGGCAATTCAAATGCCTGCTTTTAGTATATATCCCATTTATAAAGAATAAACGGTGGCAGTAAAGCAGCAAATCTGATAAAAATGTTTGTGCCCACTAGGGTACCATTAAAGGATCTGCTAACAGGGTCTCGTTTCCTCAAAATAACAAAGAGAATCACAGAGTATGAAGGGCTCTTAAGACTAAGTGTGGTGTGTCCCAATCCCTTGGTCAACACATGATGGATGATCTTTACCCAGAGGTCAGAATATCATATGTTAAAAGCAGGGATGTGAATAACTCTGCAAATGTATGAAGAAATAATACACCAAGAGCAAAATCCAGGGTAAACTGAAAACAATTTTCCTGTGATACAAACTGCTGAGTTTTGTCCCTCTGAGTACACATACTTTCCTGGTTTTCCAATATGCAACTTCCTTGGTGCACCTCACACCCTTAGCCTCCTTCCTATCCAGGAACTGATCTTTGATTTAGTGTTCTTCTCCACACAAATCTACATTAATGTTTCTTTTAAAAAGGCACAGGTTTAAGACCCACATCTTAAACAACATAATTTCACTCTTTAATAGCAACTCTCATGACTGCATTGTACCTGGTTTATTCGATTTAACAAGCACGGAGTACCTACTATATCCCTGGCACTGAGCAAGGCATTAAAGACTTTTTAGTATTTAGTAAGATCTATGTCCTTGTCCTCAAGAATTCATATTCTATTATAACTATGCTTATAGGTTTATATTCCCTACTAGGATACAGAACAAAAGTACATACTCATAGAGCAGCACTGAGGGGCTTAATTAAACTAGGAGACTCAGTGAGTTTTGGAAAATGAATAAAAATGTACAAGAACTGACAAAAATAATAATCAAGTCACAAATCACAGGCATAGGGCACGTGAACACAGCACAGACCTATCAACAAGTACACCAGTTGCAGGCACTGAAAAATAGGAGAGAGTAGAGAGGTATCACAGCATGTACAACACCAAAGATTAAGCAACAGGTAGTCCCCATAACTGGAGTTCAAAATGTCTCTTGGTCAAAGTTCTATGCTAAGTCCCAAAGAAGGTAAAAGAAGAGGTTAAGGTAACAACCTTGCATTCAAGGAACTTACAATTTATCAATACAAAGGGTCCAGTACATGAAAGATAATGTTCTCAGCTATGTACATAGTAAGTGGCAAGTTAAGAAGATATGGTCACTTATTGAGCCTAATTTACTCTGTGCTTTTACCTAACATATTCATTTATTTGTCTGTATGGAACAATTTTCATATTTCACTGCCTTTCTTTTATAGATCAGGTCGCCCTTTCCCTGTCTGCCCTCTTCTTTCTTATTTCAAAAGGCAGCCTGGGAATGTAAAAACTTGAGAGAAGGATATTGGTATAGATAGACTGACCATCTAAAGAAGGTGACATTTGAGCAAAGACCTAAAGAAAGTGAGTAAATCAATTATTTGGGGGCAAAGCTTTTTAGGCAAGAGGACAGCAAAATGCAAGGGCTATGAAATAACTGTGATCAAAGAACAGGGTTATTGTAGCTGGAGCAGAGTAAGCCAAGAGGAAAGCAGTAGGAGATGAGGTCAGAGAAGAGGGGCCAGATGGTAAAGAGCTGTATTGTCCAATATGATGGCCAATAATCTCATATGGCTATTGAGCATTTGAAATGTGACTAGGAACTAAATTTAAGATTTTTAACTTTTATTAAAATTTAAATAAAAACCAATACTGGATGCAGTTATTAGAAAAAAAACTTAAGACTGTTTAGAACCACTTAGATATGTGAATATACTTTTTAAATTTAATTTTATTTAATTTATATCCTTTACATCATTATGTATCCCCTGTAAGTTTCCCACCACCAATTCACCTGTGAACCATCACCGTAGTCCCTTGTGCTCTTTTCTCCCCTATTTTGGTCCCTCCCACTCCCCTGCAGAATGAATATACTTTTCAACTGTAAATTTTGTGGAACCTAAATGCAAATCAAGTATTTCCAACCATAATTTGGCACCCAAATTATATAAAATACACATCAGGTTTTGAAGACTTAATATAAAAGAGTAAAACAATCTCATTAATAATTTCTTATATTGGGCACAAAATGGAAGAGAGGGGAATACAGGGGACCATGGAGATGGATCATGGGTGAATTGGTGGTGGGCTGCCCAAGGGGAATACAAAATGTAAAAGACATAAATAACAATAAAAAAAATAAATAAATAAAAATAATTTCTTATATCACATGTTGAAACAATATTTTGATCTGTTGGCTTAAATAAGATATATTAAAATTAATTTCATATGTTATCTTTTTACTTTTTCAGCATGGTTACTAGAAAATTTTAAATTACAGCTGTGGATTGCATTATTTTTTCATGGGACAATGCTAACAGAGAAACCCTGTTGGTCACTGGATTTTGATTTTTTTAAATAATTTTTTTAATTTAGTAGAACCACTGGCTTATATCATTGTTAGTATTTTGGAAGTATCAGATCTCCCCCTTCAAGTGTAGTCTCCTTAGCATACCCAGCACCAAGGTATCCACAGCCCTCCACCACAGTCCGCTGTGCTCTCTTCCCACCCTGTCCTAACCCCTCTCCCACTCTAGATGCATCAGTTCTAAGGTCAGCTTTCAATGGTTGATTTTAAAGTTTGTCTTTGTCTGAACCTTTAGTTTTTCTATATTCCTCATATAAGTGATACCATGCAGTATTTATCTTTCTCCAAGGATTCTGATTTTTATGGTGTTAGGAAGCCATTAGAGAATTTTCAGAAAATAGAGACACGAGTGATTTGTTTTAAAAGGATTGCTCTGGTTCCAATTTTAGAAACAGACAAATGTGTACAGGGGCTAGAGGACAAAAACAAAGAAACTAGGTAGGAGGTTAAATTTCAATCATCAGAAATGCTGCTATTTCAGAGATAATGGTATCAGGGTCTAAAGTGAAAGATTTGGTGGTAGCAAGCGTCTCTCAGATTGCAGATAAATGCTTAAGTTCTAATGACTGTCCAGTGGGATATTATCAGACTAGGTGTGTAGTATGAAAGACGAGAAGAACCAAGAATAACACTTCACATTTTTGCCAGAGTACCTAGAAAGACTGGGTTTCAGTGAGGGTCAAAACTGATTTTGGACATGTCAGGACTGAGAATTTTAAAAGACATCCAAGTGAGAATGTCAACTTGCAAGTGTATATATAAGTCTAGAGTTTAGGAAAGAGTGATGACAAAGCAGTGCTTGTCAGCATATAAATGGAATGGGCTCAATAAGGGAGTGACCATGGATAGATAAAAGCAGGCCCTGAAGACTGAACTTTAAAGTACATGAACAAGCAGTCAATGTTC
The DNA here is from genome assembly GCA_004024925.1 of Scalopus aquaticus. Taxonomy (NCBI): domain Eukaryota; kingdom Metazoa; phylum Chordata; class Mammalia; order Eulipotyphla; family Talpidae; genus Scalopus; species Scalopus aquaticus. Next base: position 42,552 of record PVIJ01001049.1, on the reverse strand, counting down.
TTCACTGGGAAGAAATCTAAGCAGCCAAACAAGACAATGTTTCACATGAGAGAGTAATCAAATACATCAAATACTACTGATGTGTAGTATAAACACATGACTATGGGGTTTAGAGTATTATGGCAGAGTAGTGGGGTCCAAGAGGAATTAGAAGAAGTAAATACAGACAACTCTTTAGCAGTTTCATTCTAAAGGGAAGTGAAGAAATAGAGTGACAACTAGAGGGAAAAGTGGAGACAGGAAAACTTTTTTTTTTACGGATTAATTTAAAACATGCTTAACTCACTGATGGAAAATTTTTCAAAAGAGAAAAAAAATCGATGCTGCACTGGGGCAGGGAGAACTTTTGGACCAGTATTCATGAATAATGGAGTGGGAGTGGGATTTACTAACCAGGTAGAGCTTGGGAAGTATAATAACCAGTGAGAATTAATTAGGCAGATATGGTGATGAGAGCTTGTGGATATTTTCTCTATTTTTAAAATTTTTTGAAACCAAAAGTGGGTTGTGTGTGCGTGAGCGCGTTCGGGGTGGGGGTAACAGTGGGTAGTTTGAAATGAAGAAAAGAAACTCTAGGACCATGAATTGGTCAGGAAAATATGCCAGCACTGCCAGGCAGCACTAATACATAATAAAATGTCTATAAATTATCACAGAAGTAACGCTAGAAAGTGAACATAAGCTGGGAGCCAGTATCTTAAAGAAATCAGGGGAACTGACCCAGGAAAGTCTGCAGATGACCATAACAAACTCGAATCTGATGAGATTCTGAGTTGAAGTGTTTAGAGTAGAGAGGAAGAAAGAGGGTTGAAAAAAGCAATGAGAAGCAAGCCTCTCTTTCCACCTTTTAACCTACTAATACGAAGGACATGGGAGGGAAGGAAAAGAGCCACCAGCTAAGATGATTAAAGGAAAGCTAGGAAGAGAATGCCATCGGGTAGAAAGTACAGTTACAACAAAAAGATGAAGGAACTGTTCAGAGAAGAGGCTGTGGCTAAGGGAAATCCCCATGAAAGGTGCAGGCAAGAGATCTGGATAGAAAAGTAAACAGACAAAGCCATCTGAGCATGAGGAATGAACCTGAGCCTCCCATGGTAGTAATGTAAACAGATAAAGACCTTAACCTGATGACCTCAAGGGACAGCACAGGATTGAGGGCTCTGAGTAAGAGTGGAGAGAATTTGGAAGTGGTTCTTTACTCTTGCCAACAACAATGTGGATTCTGGTGAGGACAGTTTGATGTGGGCATTCTTACTTATTCCCCCAAATATGAGACGTTTGGGGGATCCTTTACCTGTCCTGCCCACAGAGGCAAGAAGGTTAGGAGGGTTTCTGACATTCTGTTCTTTCAAGATGTTGCTTCACCCTCACTTCAAACCACCAACGCTCTTTTAACTTAAGTTATGTAACTTCTAGTAGCTGGAAGGGATTGTACACATTGTGATTCTTCCATTACCCCAACCAACAGAGTGATTATGCTAAGCAGCCAGCTAAAGCTCAGGGTACAGTCTGTGCCCAGAATGGAGAACAAAGCCAGCCAAGGTCAGACAATGACCTCCACCTACTGGCACAGGGCTCCAAACAAAGGAGCTAATGAGTCCTCCAAACCTGGCTCTGAACTCATTTTATACAATCAAAGCTTCAATAAAGCTACCACAAATATATATACTAAAAACCTCTTAGACTCATGCTTAATAGCACCCCACCCACTATATTACGTGAAAATGTACACGGATTCCTTCATCTGAAAGTTTGTATGCAACAAATTTGCAAATTAGAGTTAATTTGAAGAAGAGCTAAATCTATACTGCCTATAAGAGAGTATGGTAGTGGAAGAGGAGGAGGAGAAGGAGGGAGAGAAGAACTTAAAGCACATTTTCTCAGGAAAACAAAAGTAAAAACAGGTGAAGTTGCCTTCCATTGTGAAGAAGTATTTTGTGGAAGTAATTGTCCTCTTACTGGGATGATCTTCTGTAATAGGCAGTCTCTAAATTGGCTCCGAATGATTCCCACCACTTCTCAATATTCAGGCTGTGTGCAATATCTCCCCTTGGGTAAGGGCTCTGATGCAGTGACCTGATCCTAGCAAACAGAAAGCAGTGGCGGTGATGGGATATCATTGCAGAGCTCTGTCTCTCTCCCTCTCCCTCATTCTCTCACTCTCATTCTCTTCCTCTTTCTCCCCTCCTCTCCTCTCAAAAGCCGGGTGCTATGCTGTGAGCTGCTCTATAGAGAAGCACATATGACATGGAATTGAGGGAGGTCCTGGCCAAGAGTCAGCAAGGAACTGAGACCCTCAGTCTAAGAGCCCACGTGGAACTAAATCCTACCAATAACTAAGTGCTTGAGCTTGGAAGCAGATTCTGAAGTGAGACTTCAGAGAAGACTGATACCCTGACTGCACCCTCATGGCAGACTTTGGGGCAAAGGTTACCAGCTAAGTCACACTTGACTGCTGACCTACAGAAACTGTGACATAAGAAATGCTGTTTTGAGCAGCTAAGCTTTGGAGGAATTTGTTGCATAGCAATACAACAGTTAACTAGTAGACCTTCAAATTTATCATCCAAGGCAGAATTCTAAGAGTTAAAGCAGTTGATCTTGTTGCAAGACTGTCTGCCTGTGTCTATGCAGACGTCTCTTTCAACAAACCAACCCCTTTCAAAAGGAGCTTTCTGCCCACCTGCGTCTATGCAGTTATCTTTCTTGTTCCTTTCTCTTTTTCCTAATAAACCTATACTTTTAAAATGCTGCCCCCCAAAGAGTTAACGAGGGCACTATAAAAAATAATCAAAGAATAATACACAAAATCCAAGAGTGTTGGAGACGAGGATTGTATAATAACCCTACCCTTTATTCAAAATAATAGAATACAAAGAGAGTTAGCTCAGAAAATTGGTCAGGTATCTGAAAAGGCAAACTGGAACAGTTGCTAGTGTTCGTCTGAATAATATACCCATGACTTAAGTGAAAACCTTGCCTTTTGAAAAGAATTCTTTGGGGAAGAATTTTGAATACCATATTACTAATCTCAAATTAGCCATGAATGGCATTTAACTCAAAAAGTTAGAAATAAATGTTTCAATTGAAGCTTTGGGGTAAAATAATGTATTTTTTAGATAGCAAAGAATGCCATTTTAAGAGTTAATAAGAAAATATCAAATGCATCTTATTTCAATAAAGTCTTACTCTGTATTTTTCATGAAAATGTGCTTTATTTAAAAATTTCTGACACATTCAGGCATTGTATAATAGAAAAACAAAGATTTGGCATTTGAAGACTGGGGTTTGAGTTATGTTACTTACTAGCTTTGTTAACTTAGGGCTAAAATAAAAATTTGAGACCACTTCTTCTATTATAAAATGGCGATATCATATAGCTCAGAGTGTATATCAAATAACACATGGAAAACTCTTGTAAAAGTACCATACAAATACTGATTCCAGGAAAATTCTATTTTTGAACAAAAACCCTTGCTTTAATAGGTATACTAAGACACTCTTGGTTATTTATATTCATATTTGTTGTTAAAACCTAATTATTCAAAGAAACCTTTCCTTGTTTGTCAATAGCTTCCTCTCAGAGCAAGCTAAGTACTTGGCAAGAAATAAATATACATTTGAATGTATATTTAAAAATATACATTTAAAATCTAAATTAAAAAATCTAAATTTTCATTAGTTGAGATTTTAAAATACTTAAAATGTATAAAATTTGTGCAGTCTGTATCACCAACCTTCATTATAACTGTGGTTGTTACCATGCATTCAGACAGAATTTAAAATCACAATTAAGAAAACTAATGTATAATTTGAGGAGTGTTTTTTCTCTCATACAACCAATCCAGAAAGAAATGATAAACAGATAAATATTTTCATAATATCTGACACTTATTTAGTATGTTACCATTTACAAAGCATTTTCCTATCAACTCCTAATTTACATGCGATTTAGAAATTAAAAATTATATTCTCATGGGGAATTCTGAGTTCTAAGAAATGAATGTTCATACTAGTGCTTGCCAATCAATATTTAGTAAGTCAGTAATTCCATAACTGCTAGGAACTTCAAGATAAAACTGTTTCTTCAGCAATGTCAGAGAGTGTCTTAGTTTGGAGGAGAGAAGAAACAAGCAAAAAAAATAGTATTTGAATTTTATAAAGATTCAGTTTAAAACTTACTTCAGACTAAACTCAACACATGAATACCTTTACCATATTATGCTAGGTGATGGAACAGGAAGATAATGAGAGAATTCCTTACCTTCAAGGGGCTCACAGAACAGAAAGGAAACAAATATGTAAGTTACAAGTCTAACTTGTAACACACGGTAAGTGTAGCCATAAAATGGATAAAGCTTGAAAAGAAAGCAAGTTTAAGATGTAAATTACTGAAACACTTAAGTTAGGGGTGAAATTGGGAGACAAAGCCTGATCAGTAAGAGTAAGTAATCTGAAAGACAACACTGGTCAACAAATTTTTACAAAAGTCATGTTACTGAAATAAAATTAGTCATTTCCTATCAATTCATATGTGCTCAACATGAATATGACAATCAAATTCTAATTCTGGCTCTAGTTTTTTTTTTGTAATCTGCAATAAACTGATGTTTACATCATAAAATGCATGCCAATAGTAATAGGCTTACAGTTAATACCTGTAAAAAATCAAGACATAGTACTTCTTAGATATCTTCGCTTGTCTCTTGTACAGCTATTCAGGAATAGAATAAATGGAAGACGGATTCCATTGTGCAAAAGCACGGCCTTAAGACTCAGTTTCGAAAAGTCTAGAAATAGTCTCCATTCTTGTGGGTCATGAGTGATTTCTAAGGCATTCATGAGGCCCTCAATATCGGAACAGAATACCAGAGTACTTTCCTTTCTGAAGAAAGGCTCTAACTGCTGGTGGGGCTTTCAGTAGAAAGTAATTGTGACATCTTCTAGAAGATTCCATTGTTGGAGTCTTGATCCTAGCAATTCTGCCTTGTTCTTGGATAAGTCCAAATCATGAACCAGATCATTTAGTACTTCCTGCGTTAGTCTGTGTGGGGTTGATGATGCACCACAGTGAAAATCTGGATCACTGCATGCTGATGGAACAGGAGAAGACCAGGTCAGCTCACCCTTGTCTTCATTAGATGAGTCAAGAGAATATTCTGCTGGAGGTTCTGGAATAGGAAGTCCCTCACCATGTGGAACTGGTCTCAATGCAAACGGAATGTTTGGGTAGACTATTCTCGACTTCTTTTGCTTTGTTATTCCACCGGAAAGAAGAGGAACCAAGCAGAAGTAATAGTCTTTTCTGTGGTTGCTTGGCTCTGTCCACACCATGGGGACTGCAAATGGCATTGACGGTCTTTTGCCACTGAATCACTGTGAAAGCTGTGTTGTACATGTAGCACAGCAGATATGTGGGGTCCAAGGCTTGTCTTGGTCACCAACTTTGCATCCAAAATAAAGGTGAGAAGCCTTCTTCACTTGAGAAGTGATACTTTTCTTCTGGTTGGCAAATGTCACTTCCCCACAAATAGAGCAGAAATTGGCCATGCTATTAACATACTTTCGAGGCATTACTGTTCTGTATCATGCCTAAATGGATAAAATAATAACAGTTCTATGGAACAGTAGCTTAAGCTGTCTTGCACAAAGTCTGAAATATATTCAATGCTCAACCTTTCTGACAGGGCTTTCTATAGTGCACTGCTGACATCAGTTTACTGGAGCAGCCACCTGGCAGTAGTATTGCATTACATCAGAAAATGATGCCGTCAATTCTGGATGGTATGTGCATGATGATATGCAATGCAATGCAATGCAATATTACATCATTCTAGGCTGATTTAGGATGTTGTTGCAGTCCTACTGGATACATTTACACGGTGAAACATATAAAATCAATTATATGAAATATCTTCAAAACGAGAGCTAATAAAAAATTTTCAGAGGCCTCCCTGGTGTGCAGCGGTTAAGCCCTGTGTTGTGGAGCTGTTGGCAGCAGCAACTCGAGTTTGACGCCCGGCCAGTGAATTCCCACATGGCGGGGCAGACCTCTCATGCCTCACCTGCTGCTCCCCTCAGCAGTATATTTCTGTTGATCTGCCTGTTCTGCTCCCCACTCTGTCTCTGGTGAACCCTTGCACCGCCCCACACCTCTGGCCTGTACCCTAGCTTGTATGCATAAATAAATAAATCTTAAAAATTTTTTTTTCAAGGTTATATTCATGTTCAGCACACCAAGATACTACAGATTGGGGCATTTTAAAGTCAGTAACGATCTCACTGTTGACCAGTGTTATTTTGACAAATGAAAAAGGGAGGAAAATAAGGACTCAAGGTGGAGAACATAGCACATGCAAAAGAGAGTTCTGAAGCAATGGTGTGTTTGAAAAATACAATTTAGTACTATGATGATATAATATACAAAGTTGATGTTGTACTCTAATTCAGTTATTCCATATTTAAACAACTAGGCAGGTACTGTTCAAGGTAATGAACAAAAGCCAAAAAAAACCAAAAACAACACAACTTGAAAGTTAACCTTTTCAGAGTTTATGTTTCAACAAGAGACAAAAGATTAACAACAATAAACATAATTAAATGGCATAGCATATTGGAGGACTATACATGTTAGGAGAGAAAATGTTATTTCCACATTTTATTTCCATGTACTTAATGGAGTACACTGTCACAAGCCGGAGGAGCAGGGAGAGAAACAGAGAGGTACACTGGGTTACCACACCCCTCAAAAAGTCCCATGCTTTCAGCATCTCAGCAGTTTTAAACAGGGGCAGCACTATTCCCTGGATACATTTTGTAAATCCATGGAAATGATATGGGCTGTCACAAGGATAACAGGTGCTACTGTTATTTAGTGCACAAGAACCAAGGATGTTCTGCAATGCATTGTACAATAGGCCCACATCTGAAGACTTTCCACTCTGTAGCCTTATAGACCAAAAACACATAATTATGTAAGCCTAGAATTTAACTCCGTTTTACATACAACCACAAAATATGTTTTGAGTCATCTTATTATACAATCAATTTTCCAAGAATGCAACTATATATGAATAAAAGCTTGTATTCTGCCAAAAGTCACATTTAAAACAAAATTACTTATTGTATTTAAGTACCCATTATATCACACCTATATCAGTCTGTAGTTAGCAGTCACATTCACAACCAAACTGTACATTTGCAAATACAGCACCACTAATTGCTTCTTTCTAGTTAGTAGGAGCTGAGTAGTACTCACTTAAATGATATAAAATAGTTTTCTGCTCTTTTCACCTTAATATATAGCTAGCAATTATGCCAACTTCTAAAAAGTTACATGTGAAAGTAATTAACTTATCTATGATTTTTCACTTCAGGAGAGCCAAGAAGGGGCTACAAAAACATGTTTTAAGAAGAGAGTTAGAAGTCTGGTAGAGTTGGGAACCACTACCTCAAACAATTCTTAATGTTCCAGTCAACTGGGAGCCCCAGAAACTCTTACTCATGCCCAAAACAATGTGAAACCAAAATCTGAATTTTTGACAATTCCAAAACTTAGTTCAAAAAACTTTCTTTTGTTATTTTGGCAATTTCCTGAAATGAAAAATAAGTATACCACTTAGAATAGTCACAAAATTGCAACTGTTCATTTTAAAGCCCAGAGACACTTGTGTGTTTGTATTTATCCTTAAAAGAGATTAGTGCTGCCACAGTGCAGAAAATCACAAATCAATACTTTGAAATTAGCATTTTATTAAATGGTCTCTTAATTTCAAACCATATGTCTCCCTTTTTCTGGTGAGATAAAGTCACGAAATCTTAAATATTGCTACGCTGATGCTTGAAGAATTCTGCTAAAATACAGGATTTCTGTGTCAGAGACCTTACTTCACTATTAAGCAAAACCAACCGTTAGACAATTTTTCCCTATTTTTAAGAGGAAAAAAATCTGCTTCCTTCTGGAACAATTAAAGAAATAACCATTAATATCATCAACAAAGATTGACTGACATTTTCCTTGCAGACAACCATTATGCCCTCCCTATAAATTCCAAAATTTCCAGTTGCCTTTAAATGGAAGAAAAATAAGAAAATGCCCAAGTCCTATTTAAAACCCAAGATTTTGGTGGTGTTATTTTTTTTTCTTTTACTTTTGTTACTTGGTACACTACTTGCCCCATTAGAACTCAATCGGATTTTCATTCATGTCTTTCAAACCCTTCATATAGTATTTTTGTAGCTATTTTTAATTATTCTTTTAAAATCACAAGATTCATTCTGTCATGTTTCTAGAGGTTCACTGCATTTCTCCCTCCCTGGAATAATCAAAAGTCTTACTTTCTGTAGCTTTTAGAAACTTTGGACATCTATAAAACGATACCTTGTCTGGGCCCCATCAGTGCAGAATATAACATACTAATGACACTAATCTGCTTTAATTTCACAAGTACAATCATGCAAATACTTAAATATTAATTTTAGCGTAGTCTATTTAGATAAGAGGCAACCCTAGTCTCTCAAGTAATTTAACTTAAAAAGCAGACTTCATCTGTTGAGAACATTTTAAAATAAAAAGCAAAAAAAATAACTGTTCATAAACTTTTAAAATGAAATTCTAAACTGTAAGGCTGTACGCAGCAACAAAAACTTTTAACTAGTTGTTTAGAAATCTGACTCTGAAACTTTATATAAAATAGCATATGACAGTGGGCAAGTCAGTGTCTCTGGTTCTCAGTTGCCCCCAATGACAAGGATGACAAGGATGAACTAAAGACTATCGGCAGATTTCTTCCAGGCAATTTTATATGTATGCACAGGGGTATTTTTTTACAAAATAAAAAAAATCAGCTCAGTTAGCCTAAAACGGATATGAAGAACAGCCTTTACTTTTCTGTTGTGAATTTTTAATGTAATAAAATATTCTTACAGTCTTTGGCTCATATCAACAATCATTCTAAACATGCTCTGGTGATCACAAGAACTGGAAGCAATTTAGCATTCATGTTTTTTAAGCAGGTACTACAATATTTATCCTATTAAAATATGGTACAAATCACAGAGAGTTATCTGGATCTATATGATCTTTAATGTTCCTCCTTATAATTAAATTTTAATCCTTTATTCTTCGGTGTAGATGAGAATATCTCAAGACTAAGGGCCAAGAAGAGAGCCCTCCAGATAGAGTAAGTGAACTAAGTAAGGACCAATGGTACAAACCAGAATAATAAGGAAATCAAGGGACACAAAAAACATTTCTGGGACATACATGGTGAAACAGGTTGTGAGGAGTTTTACAAAGGTTGAGATATTCTCTGGGTTGGCTGAGGTTTGTTAAGATGCCTCCTAAGGTAAGATAGCCCAAAAAATTCACTAGGATATATTTAAATGCCTACTTCTCAATTCTTAGCCAAGGAATAATACGGCTTTTCAGAAAAGGCTGTGCTGTTGTTCTGGACCCTAAGAGTAGTTTGAATTATTACTCAAGATTGCAATCATGTAATGGCTTGTGGTTCTGGATACCAGGTTTTTTATGGTGCACATCAGAAGTGCACCAGATCAGCTGTCTCCTTTGAGGTGGTAAACACCCTTCCTTGTCTTGGAGCTATCCATGGTGCTTGACTTAAGACTCAGCCCATCATTTCCAACGTTTGGTGTATCAGTTTTCCTATCACAGTACCACTCAGGGTCTGTCTAATCTGTTATACACATTATGGTCTGTGATAATCATGTCAATATCATGGACCACTTCTGATCTTTGTCTATACTAAGGCTGTGAGCAGATCCACAAGTGCTTTGGCTTTGTTTGTCCTTCCTTGGCTCTCCAGCTAACTTAAGCTCTGCATCTGAAGCCTGCTACACCATCTGTTACACAAAGTCCTTTCCGTAGATACAATGCACCTTGTGGAAGATGACTGGACATATGCTGATCAAAAGATTATAGTACATCAGAGCCAAGTCCCCAACATGGTATCTTACATGAGTTTTTAAACCTTCTTATATTTTTTACCACTCCAACGTGATTTAAAATGATTTCTAACCTTTTCTATATAAGTTTTTGTGACTGACTTCCAGGGGGAAAAGTAAAGAATAGGAATTTTAATTCAAGACAGATGTATGGGTTTCAGGGAATCTATGAATCCCTGGAAATTATATGATTCTTTAAGCAGATATAATTTTTTCCTGAGGAAAGAAACATTGAAAGTGTTATCCTTAAAAGGTTGGGACTCACTGTAGATGACTCCAAAATAATGATTATCACCCCGGATTTAAGCATTAGACCCTCACACCTGTGGTATAAAATATTTGATTTCACCTAGTTCCTGACACAGAGCTCTTGGCATTTCCTGAGTGATCAGTGTCTTTGGTTATTCATAAGGAGTTCCTTTTAAGCACAACTGAGTTTATGCTAATAACTGGTTTGGCTAAGGCCCCTAGATAGCCTCAGGATGGGGCTGGTTACCAGAAGACTAAGTGACTAGAGGGTTGAAACTTTCAGTCCCTCTGGGGAGGGAAAAGGTGGGAGGCTGGAGCTGTAAACTCTATAAAAACTTTTGAATAAAAATTAATGCGCTACAAATTATTGAATGTATCCATGTGCCAGTAGGGAATCATTCTGTGGTTCCATGGAGACAGAAGTTACTGCACTTGGGACCCTTCTGGATCCTGTCTTATGGACCTTTTCATCTGTATAGTTTATGATATCCTCCGTAATAAACTGATTATTATAAGGAAATGTTTTCCTGGGCTTTGTGAAACATTCTAACAAATTATTAAACCTGAGGAAGGAGTGGCAGGAATCTCAGATTTATAGCTGTTGGTCAGAGGCATGGATGAACAACCTGGATTCACAACGGGCATCTGACGTAGAAGCATTCTTGTAGAACTGAATCCTTAACCTGTGGTTGCTGACATTACCAAACTGCAGAACTGAGTTAAACTGTAGGACACCCAGCTAGTGTCTGCAGAGAACTGGAGAACTGCTTAGTGGTATGGATAATACTTCAGAACAACCAAATGCCTATTGGACACCTCCAACTGGATATTCAAAAAACATTTTAAATTCTGCATGTTCAAAATGAAACTCATGTTTTCTCTTTATTCTCCTAACATGTTCTTCCCTAATTCTCACCATTTTAGTAGATACTACCTAGTTGCAAAGAAAAAATCCCATGAAACATGCTTGATCATGATCATGACTCTTTCCTTTTCCTCATTCCCCTTATCCTATCAATTACCACTTACAACTTTCTGAAAGGCTAACAAATTCTTAAAACACTCCTGAAGCAAAAGAATCATGTGTCCAAAATGATTTTTCCAGAGGTGGTAAAGACCTCTAAATGTCATTATTACCTATAGGCTGGAAACTCTTCCCCTGGACTTTTCATAGAAAGCAGAATACTGTCTCATCATTTCTCTTCCTCCAATAACTGCAATATGAGTGTGCCAGAGAATGTAACTAACTCCTCAATCTTCTTATTTTATGGAATGAGGTCAAAACAGTTTCCTTTATCAAAGTGACAAGTGAGGGCTGTTTCTGCTCTTATTTAGAATACCTTTTATAGCACCAGTGCTCTATGAAGGGAACTCTTCTCCTATTTCCATAAGGGAATTTTCCTTTGTCAAGAAAATTCCTTATCTTACCCAGAAGCCAACATGACAGATGGCACAGCCAAACAAATGCCAAATAGGAAATAAAAATGATAAAAGTTATAATCACTGAAATTCCTAGCCCTGACATTGTTTTAAATAGTAAAAATGCAAGGAGATGAGAAGACTAGATCTGCAAGTGAAATATGAAGTTCCTATGTGAAAGTGTTTGTAATTCTTGGTGGTGTTAAAAAGACTTCTTGAGCACTTCTTGTTTTATTTAGATGGCTATCTTTCCTTAAAGAAACAGATGTCTGGAAACAGTATGTATTAAAGCATTCTTCACACATTGCCACTGAAGATTAGAAGTTCATAATGATTAATTTCTTTTGGAACCACCTCCTGACAAACCATGTGCTTATTTGGTGCTAGTGGTAAACTTTAAAATGTGCTGACCAGATTTCCTAAAAACCAAGAGGAGCAAAATTCAAGTGGTAGGATACGTGGGTAGGATACGTGCACAGAAAGAAATTTATCCTGGGCCTCCCTGGTGGCATAGGGGTAAGTCCTAGTGCTAGCACCAAGTTCAATCCCCAGCCAAGGAGCTAACCCACATATGGCACAGCAAACCTCTCCTCTCTCACCTGCTACTCCCCTGAGAAGTGTATTTCAGTAGCTCTGCCTGTTCTGCTCCCCACTCTGTCTCTGGTGAATCCTTTCACTCCAGACTTCTGGCCTATACCCCAGTTCTCTTATGCATAAATAAATAAAATAAATCTTTAAAAAAGAAAATAATTTAATTGTCAGTTACTCATGTACGATAGCAAATCAATATGCAGCATATGGTCAACAAAATACTTATATTCATAAAGAGCATAACAAAATCAAGAAAAACCTAGACATGGAATACCCTATATTCTAATAGCTGCTTCACAAAAAGGCATAATGGCACTGGAAAAAGACAATAAAGAAAGCAATTAAAATTAACATGTGCCTTAGTTGTCTATACCAGACTATAATGTGATCCACAGATATTTTATTACCTTGTCTTTCTCAAATAACTACAAAGCAGTCAAAGTAAAATGGAATTATCCTCATAAATGGGTCTTTCACAGAGCATACATTTTCATATTGACTAAGTACAGTTATTAATTTTTTTCAAAAGAGGTCAGGCTTTGGTGTTATGTCCAAGAATTCTTCAGCAAGTGGATTTTATCCTGTTTTTCCTAAAAAAAAATTATTGTTTTATTGTGTTAATCTGACCCATTTAAAATTAATTTTTATAAGCTGTGAAGTCAAAGTCAAGGTGTTTGTTTTTTTTTAACCCGCCTTTTAAGGAACTGAAAAAAATAAGCCATAGGCTAGGAGAAAATATTTGCAAAGTACCTCTCTGACAAAGGACTCATATATACATTATATGAAGAATTTTCAAAACTCAAGTCAGACTTTTTTATGCAACACTGTTAATCATTCAGGAATATAAATGTAAGCTTTATTTAAAAGTAAAGACCTCTGGTGAAAAAAGCAAAACCCTCAACTGTCAAAAAAAACAAAACAAAACAACAAAATAAATACCACCAAAACAGACCAATTAGAAAGTAGGCAAAAAGACAAGAAGAAAAATCTCACCAAAGAGGCTATATGGATAGCAAATAAGTAATGAAAAAATGCTAGGGAAATGCAAATTGAGACAATGATGAGCTATGACTACACATCTATTAGAACAGTAAAAATAAAATGCAATGATGATACCAAATGCTGACAAGGATGCAGAGAAACTGGATCTCTCATACATTGCTGATAGGAATGTAAAATGGTATAGCCACTCTGGAAAAGTTTGTCAATTTCTTTAAAAACTAAGCATACCATAAAATGTATTCCTGGACATTTATCTCACAGGTTGCATTTCTGTACATTTATCTCAAAGAAAAAATATAGCCACACAAAAACTTGTACATGATGGTCACAATAGCTCCACACTAAAAACAACTAAAATATCTAGTAGATGAATGGTTAAGCAAACTGGTACATCTATGTCATGGAATACTACTCAGCAATAAAAAGGAACAAACTACTGATATACACAACTTGGGTGGATCTCAAGGGTATTATGCTGAATGACTAAAGTTAATCCCAAAAGGTCACATACAACTCCCTTTATATAATATTATAGAAAAAAACAGATTTATAGAGGTCTAGACAAGATCAGCAGCCAGGGGAAAAGAGTAAGTAGGTGTGACTATGAAGAGGTAGCATGAGGGAAATTTTTGTGGTGATATACTAGTTCTGTATCTTGACTATGATGGTGGCACATAAATATAAACATGTGATAATATGATAAAGAACTCTATAGATACTTATACCAATGTCAGTTTCCAAGTTTTGATCTTGTACACAGTTACAGAAAATGTAACCAGTGGGGGAAACTGAATGAATTGTATACAGGAATCTCTATACTATCTTTGCAACTTCTTGTGAACCTGGATTATTTTCAAAAGAAAATATGTTTTAAAGTGCTATTAACGTAAATTAAAAATCATTCAAAAATGTGGGGAACATGAGAGATTTTACATGTTCATTGAAAAGTGTGACATTGTAATACTGAGTGCAAAATAAAGAGAAATGTGATGACTAAGACACAGTAGATAAAGACAGCTAGAGATTGATGATCTCCCCGAAAAACAGTTCAATCAAATATTTATTGAGTGTCTATGATATGTAAGACATAATCCTATAAATAGCAGTGGTTTTTAAAAAGGAGACCCACTTCTTACCTATGAATTAATTTATTAAGAACATAAGACAGAGTAATTATTAAAGGTTTCAGGGTCTGCAAAAGCAGTTCCCTTTTGCCTGAAATGCTTTTTCTGTTTTTCTAGTTAGTTCTTATGTATCCTCAAACTCTCAGCTCAGTGCCACTTCTTCTAACACTCTCTTCTCCTTAGCTCTTCTCATTGTGCTCCATATTTGATCAAGTCCCTCTATTACATGCTTGCAGAACACTCCATATTTTTCATCCAAGACACTAATAAACAATCACAAAGAACAATCACAAACAATTTGACACCTATTTCCCCTATTAGCTAAAATCTCCCAAAGGTAGAAACAGATCTGTAAAGTTCACCTTTGTATGTAGTGCCATGCCTGGCAAAATAAATAAATCCATACAAAGCTGTAATTCATATATACAAATGAGTCGGCAGAAAGTCAGAATTACTGGGGTTTGGAGACCCAAGATCACTTCAACTTAAGAAAGCCAATTTATATGGGATAGAATGCTCATCATGCAAAGTATAAAGAATCTTATATACATAGCTAAATATGAATGCCTGCCATTTGGCAACATGGAAGTCGCCAAAGAATTGAAATAGGGAAGTGGCATGTCCAAATAAAAATTAATATGCAGAATGGACTTGGACTGAGAGGCTAAGAAACACTAGGGGCAGTAAAAATGATTTTGTAGAAACTGGTAACAATGCAGGCAGAAAGTGATCGGGGGCAAGAGGGGGACCATGGGAACAGGAAGATGTGAGAAACACTAAGAATAAAGAGCCAAGAGAACTTAAAAGACTGAATAGATAAAGGGACAAGAAAGGGGGGAAAGTTAAAGATAATGCAGGAGGCTTACCAGTGAGTGGTCAGTGAAAGATAAATATCATTAACAGAAATAGGAAGTCATGACTAAGTCCTCTCAGGTGAAGAAAAGAATTTTGTTGAAAGTGATATATAAGATTCAGACACCTGAAGAAGTCTAAATAGAGAAGAAACATCAAGTTGGCAGAGTAGATGTGAGTTGATCACAGGTAAAGTATGAGAATCAATCAGATCTCTCAAAGGGAAGAAGGTATAAAGGATCTAGAATGAAAATCCTTTAAAAATGATTTACCCGTAGGATGAATGATTGCTATAGAATCATTCAGACTGTGAGCTCCCTGAGGGCATGTCTGATCTCATTCTGGGTGTTTCACAATAAGTAGCCTATTAAGGGAATCAATTATTATCAAGATAATTTCTGATTAATTTTCCCATTCCACCTGTACTTTCAAAAAGTGGTGCTCTGGGTAGTACTTAAAAAGGCGCAGTCTTTAAATTAATAGAATCAGTTTAAGTGAATTAAGTCCTAAGCTCTGATTTCCCCAAGCTCTAGAAATAAAGAACTGACAAATCAGACTTTGGGACTATGATAACCTTTAAAAAAATAAGCACCCAATGAGATGAAAGCAAATCCCCCTCAGAATAGGGAACGCTTCAAAAAAATTTTGAAATAAATTAAACAAGAAATACTATTTACTAAGTGAAACAGATGAAAATTTCCTATTTGATGCACTCTACAAGTTGACAGTGTACAAAAACACTTAAGTTTTG
The DNA here is from genome assembly GCA_004024925.1 of Scalopus aquaticus. Taxonomy (NCBI): domain Eukaryota; kingdom Metazoa; phylum Chordata; class Mammalia; order Eulipotyphla; family Talpidae; genus Scalopus; species Scalopus aquaticus. The sequence continues at coordinate 26,601 of PVIJ01001049.1, read as the reverse complement.
GGTGAAATGAAGGGATATATGAGATAAAGGGGAAATGAAAACAGTCCAGACACAAACTTAAAAAAAAAAAAGACATAATAAGGGAAATAACTGACCCACGCTTTCCCACAAAACATTCGTAGGTATTACAGTCAGAGGTGGAATAATGGGCTAGTCTAATTCAATACTTAGATGAGCAGTATTTCCCAAGTTGCAATTTTAAAATAAGAAAAAAGATAGTTAAAATGGATCAGGGAACAAATTTGCTGACAAATCTTGCCCCCTCCCCCCATAAATTATCAAGGATTTAGTATACCATAATGCTCTAATCTGGACTCAAAGGCAAATGTTGAAGGTGTTTTCAGAGAGGCGAATCTTTTTATAGAAGTTAGGGTAGAGAAAAGAAAGCGGTCGAGGTTAGGGGACTCGAGAAACCTGACAAGTCATCCACATTCCAACTACTCTCGTAACATAAGACTGATTTCCCCAGAAGCCTAAAAGATAACAACCAGTCCTTACTTGCTCATTTCCAACAACAGCAAAATGGACCATTGGTAAACTGTCCGCTCGCACAGTAAGACAGTTCTAATCTGTTGCAAAACACTCCGAAGTTATCTCCCAGGAACTTTCACCCTTAGTGCTGATTCTTAAGCGCAAACTGGTGAAAGGTGAAAGTCGTGTTTAGGGGGGAAAAATATCTTAAAAAAAAAAAAAGACGCCTAGGTATTACTTCCTGGCATGTCAAGACGTCCCTTCCTTGTTCAACAACAGGAAAAATTAATTTTCCCCCCAAGTTTGATCCCCATTAGAGGAAAATGGAAAGGCAGGCACAGGTTCCTTTAGACTCAGAGCTCCCCAACCAAGCGGAGAAAAGGGGCTTAAATAACTACATACACTAGGAGACGTTGCAGCTGATATAAAATCCCCGTGCCAAGGAGCAAGCAGTTCTAGCCATGCCCAGGTGCTGGGACGCAACAGAAACCACACAGATCTGGCCTGGAAGCTCTGAGGCCATGGGGACACCTCTTCTTGCCAAAGACGCGGGAAGCTGAGTGGGCGTTCGTTCCCCCGCCAGCTGCAAACCCAACGCCTCGCAGCGCTGAGCGCTCAGCTCCGGAGAAGCGGCATCGCTAAGGGGAAGGCTCAGTGAAGCTCCTGGCAAAGCCAAGCCAAGCCGCCAGGCCTGCCGCCCGTACGCCCAACTACCTCTCCCGCGGGACGTCGTCCTGAGAACCAGCACCCATGGGAGCTCGGGAGTTGGAGACGTTTCTGGGTCGGCCAGGGTCCAATCTATCCCACCCGCTCACCCTCTCACACTCCCCCCGCCAACGCTGAGCCTGAGCCACCCCAAGAGGTGGTGCCCAAGAGGTACGCCACATTTGGGGTGTATGCTGCGGGTCGCGCGGAGCTCCCGGACCGGCGGGCGGCTGCGGTGGGTCACTCACCGAGAGGACGCTCATGCGGATTGGGGTCTCCAACAGGCACGCCATCTTGAGCCTTCCCACCCGGCTGCAGCCGGCGCCGGCGCGGGGGCCGGCACTTTCGACAGCGAACTATTGGGCCAACGAAAGGCAAGTCTGCAGAAAGTCGGACCGGTACGCGAGAACGGACCACGTTCTAGATACCGCTGAAATACGGCCAAAACTGGCAGGAAGGACAGCAAAGGAAAACCGCGCCAGGAACCGCCTTACGAATCGTCCCCTCAGAAATAGCAGCTACTCTCAGTCTGGGTTAGAGGTGGGAGCGGGCAGCAGTTTCCGCATGCGCAAAGAAGATCTGTCGGCCCCACCTGCTGCCCGCTCGGGGCGGGTGGGTGGGCGGTGCTACAGGGGGTGCGGGGCGGAGTCTCAGGGGCGGAGTATAGCTCTGGCGCTGTAAGGTAGGCGGACTGATTCGTTGCAATTGATGAGCTCGGGCATTTATCATCCAAACTGCTAGTTTGTGGGAGCATACACATAGTTTGAAGTTCACGTTCACGTTAATTATATTATTCCTCTTTGCCTTTGCACCAAACCCCTTAGTGTCATTATCTCCATTAAACAGATGGAAAAACTGTGATCGCAAAACCAGGTCTGCTGCTACCAATGAGAATGACTGTTTCACGATCCCACAATGAAGTGAACTACTTTAGCATTATCTGCCCAACCCATATTTTCTGGTGTAGTGTCAAGAATAGATACTCTAGAGCCAGAACGCCTGTGTGTCATCCTTACTACTTCTTTTAGTGCATTACCTTCAGCAAGTTGCTTAACTTCTCCTTGTTTCAGTGAAATAAGGATTAGGATAGAGAATGTAGAACTCTTCGTACATGCCTGGAACGTAGAAAACCCTGTATGATAGAATTTCTCCAGCCTCCTAGTAAACTTAAAAAAAAGTGGGGGGGGTAATTTTCTGAATATTTATCACTGAAATTCAATAAAAGCAAGCTTTTAATTCTATTTTTTCTGTCTTAATCCAGTCGTTCCATTTCAGTGGCGTGTGTGTGTGCGCGTGCGCGCGCGAGTGTGTGTGTGTGTGTGTGTGTGTGTGTGTGTGCGTGCGTGTACGCGCGCTGACACGAAACTGCCAGCTACTTGGCTGGGCATTTTTCACCTCCGCGCTGCTCACAAACGGTGAGGTTGTCACAGAATGGCTGCAGTGAACCTGTTTCACTACCTGTCTGTCTTCCTTCCCTTATTTAGGCTGTTATTACTTCTCCCCTGGACTAGTGCAATAACCTTCAACGGGTCTTGTAGGCTCTAACCTCTCATCCCTTTGCTCTTTACTGCTTTCCTATATTCTCCTGTACTTAGATTCCAATTTTATTGTAGCGTCGATCATCCTTGTTTATGGATGTGTGTTCTCTAACTCACTGTTGAGTTTTGGGAGAGCAAGAATTTAATTTTCATTTTTCTTCTGCTACTGTACTATTTCTCCAACGTCAGTAATCTGCATTTCACCCACATGATCTTTTCTAATCTGGAAAAATGAGTATTATTATTCACTCAACATTTTCTTTAAAGGCAACTTCAATCCACTGGGATAAAAATAACCTCATCCTAAGCTATAGTATTCAGTAAAATTAAATTTATCATGCTCTTTTTTTTTATCTCACTACACATACACAGTAATCTTATGTTACAGAAAGTTTAAACATCTATCCATGTATCACCTAAATTAAAGCATATCACAACATAGAGCATAGCCCTTACATAGACTACACAGAGATATTATTGAGATTTTAGTTGACATTTATATTATTAGAGCTGTTATAACTGTATTTGATCCACACTTCATCCATTAAACTCAAGCAATACATCCTGGGGAAGTCACTCTCCCAAGTATAAGTTTAGGAAGCTCCTCTCATATCTGCATGCATCAGTTTGTTCTTGCCACTTGTTTATCTTCCCATTATTCACTCAAGGACAGACAATAAGAGTTTTATCTTCTAGGTCTTTCATCTCACTACCTACCATAGAATAGTCCCTTAAGGAAATGTTTGTTCATTTAATTATTGGCTTAGTTTGGGCATCCACAAAGGTGGATTCTGGGAAGTGATTTGGGTGCTATAGTTTATTTGGAAAGTATTTCCAAGAAACAGAATTGATGGGCACTGCTTATCCTTATAAACATAGGAATTGTCCTCCCACCCCATATCCATCGTGAGATTGAAGCATTTATCTATCATTCTCATCTGTGTTGGTTAAGAGTTTCCCCAAAACTTTTAATTCTCTACCTACCTGTATTGCATTTGTACATAGAGCAGAGAGGGTTTCCTTAGTCCTTTTGTTAAAAAACAGTATCTGTAGGCTAACACTTGGGATGGGATACATGAGGCAGTATGAGTCTGAGCTTACAGCAGAACCATCATTAATTGTATGTGAAATCAGGGGGAGGGTCTCTGAGTCAAGTAGAAAAACTGCTATGCTGACTTTCCTGTTTTTCCTGATATAACCATTTTACAGAAAGGAAATATTGATTATTAGCAACCCTTTATGCAAGGGGATCAGGAATTTCATTTCTAGTTTAAAATTTACTGCTAATCACCTTATGTATACTCTTTAAGTAATGAGTAGAATTTGAGGGGTGATAAGTAATCTTGATTCATCAACAAAACAGCTTTGGCATCTCAGAACAGTATTAATTTCTGGGAAAAAAACAACAAATTGTGAGTTTAATAAAGAAAAATTAGAACTGTGGGACAGAAAATAGGTAGCCAGAAAGAAATCTGAAAAGTGCTTGTAAATATCTAAGTAAAACTTTCCAGATAGAGAAACAGCCATGCTTTTGAATAGAAATATAGCTATGCAAAAAGAGGAAAGTTTAAAGTATAGGAAGACAATTCAAAAACTGTGACCCCAAAAGAAATGGAAATAACCTTTAAAAAGATTTGAAAATGGAGATTTTTTTCTTTAAAATTTTTTAAAGATTTATTTATTTATGCATACAAGAGTTGCAGTGTAGGCCAGAGGGGGTTGTGTGTGTGTGTGTGTGTGTGTGTGTGTGTGTGTGTGTGTACTCACCAGAGATAGAATGGGGAGCAGAACAGGTGGATTGAGTGAAATACACTGCTGAGGGAAGTAGTGGGCGAGACAGGGGAGGTCTGCTGAGCCATGTGAGTCAGCTCCCTGGCCAGGGATCGACTCAAACTCATGCTGCAGTGGCTGCTGATAGCTTCAAAGTGCTGAGATTTAACCCCTTGTGCCACCAGGGAAGCCCTGGAGGAAATTCTTTAAATAAACAAAAAAGAGAAAATGGACTAGCAGTGGTACAGAAGAGATAGTTAATTTTTTATGGTAAAGACTGCTTTATTGGTGGCAATACAAGTCAATAAATACTGATCCCCAAAGAACTCAGACTGTCAGTTGACTGGTGGATTGAATCAGCTAGTTGCTGAGATGACAACTTGAAGTCAATCCTGCTTCTTGGGAAATGAAGCCATAGCCAACTGATATAAGGCATATGTAGATCCACCAACTGTAAGACTCATGGAGGCCCTATACTGGAGAGCATCAGTATGCTCTTTGGATGCATTGGAATTCCATTGTCCTCCTTAAATAGTTTTTGTCTCCCTGGAACTTTATTTTCAAATTGTTTGTGTGGAGCTGTACTTAAGGTTCTCTGGGTAATCTGATGAGGTCAATAGATTCCACAGCATCTTGGCTCAGTTACTGCCCACCAACCTTGACAACTGAATCTAGTTTAGTTCAACGGACACCAACTGTGGGTTTACTTGTGCACACATTGTACTTTGGATTCAGTGGAATAAAGATGTGTTTCAAAATGGAGAAGCAGGAGCCTCCCTGATGGTGCAACGGGTTGAGCACAGCACTATGAAAGCTATCCAGAGCCACTAGAGCATGAGTTTGATGCCTGGCCAGGGAGAATCCCACATGACGCTGCAGACCTCTCCTGCCTAGCTGGCTGCTCCCCTCAACAGTGTACTTCAGTAAATCTGCCTGTTCTGCTCCCCACTCTGTTTCTGGTGAATCCTCTCACACTCCACACCTCTGGCCGACACCCCAGCTTATATACATAAATAAATAAATCTTTAAAGAAAATAAAAATAAACAAAACGGAGAAGCAAAAGCAACAAGTTAGGCAAAGTGAATCAGATCTTTTCACCATTTTCTTTTTAGGAATGGTGTCTGGAAGTCATAAAACCTATAAACAAGAGCTATTTTTTGTTTTCCCTGATGAAACCAGAAAGTCCCATGAGATGTTTGCCAAGTTTAAGATGCAGAGCTAGAGATAACACTGAACTTCTTTACCTCTCTTAGGTTTGCATCTCTTTCGTTGAGTGTTACCATCACAGAACACTCGCCTTTAATAGTTTTCCTGTAGTTAGAGCATGCTGCCATCAGGTGGTGGTTGGTGCAATAATCGCTTACTTCAATGATAAGGTACAGATGAAAGGATGGATGTTTTACCTGATGTTTGTGATATTTTATTCATAAACTGACTTGAAAACTCATTATCCAGATGTCTCCACGGCTCACTCCCTAGCTTTATGAAGGTTTCTGATCAATATGTCACACTATCAGCGTGGTCTTCCAGAACCACCCTATATTCATTAAGTGCCTATCTCCCACCACAATATTTCCTATCCCCTTACTCTGTTCTATTTTTAATGATCCACCAATTACATAGGCAGTTCTTTCTTCCTTTGTTCTATATTCAATTATTACTTGTCTGGATTTCATTGTCAAATAGTTTTTTCAAAAAGGGTCCTTGGGTGTTGTCTCCTTGGGGTTCTTTGATGGTTGAAGATATATTGTTGCCTTTTATTGAACAATATCTTCACTGATAAAACATACAAAATAAATTTTGAACAAAAAGATTTTTGAGCAAAAAGATTACAAGGTTGTTGGAAAGTCTAAAGATGCAAACAGAGAGGGAATATTTTACTTGAGATCAGGAACAACAGGAAGTTCACCATCACTCAAAGAGCTGCTACCACCATTGCCAGAGCCAGAAGAGAAAATGAGTGGCTGTTATCTTTCTTCTGCTTTTGAATCTCACACAAATGTTTTTTATTTGCAAAACTTAATTTAGATCTCAGGTGGCAAGGGAGTCTAAGAAATATAGTCTTTTAGCTTTTATTCCCTGCAATACATGAATGAGCAGAGAACTAAATTAATGTGTGTGTGAGCATGCGTGTGTGCATCTGTATAATGTAGAGTGTATACATAGCGTAGCATTTCAAATTATATTTATCACCTCAAATATGTAGACATACCTTTATATGTATATGTATAAAGTATGCATATATAAAATTGGAGAGTAGAGGTTCCTTCATCCTAATGTAAGGTAAACGAAAGAGTCATCAGGTTTTTCTCCCTCCCCTCAATGATAGACCCCTGCAGGACAACATGCATGCCTGATGGTGGGCACCTTGAATAGGGCGTGGGCATGCATGAGTGGGCACACCTGAGCCAGAGACTGGGCTTATAAGTGGAAGAAGCAGCAGCAGCAACAGCAGAAGTGGCAGCAGCGGAGAACAGAGCTTGGAGCAGAGGCCCGTTCAGGGTGCAGCAGAGAGACCAAGAGACGCCGCCAGAGAGCCCAAGAGAGTGAAGATTTGCTGGGGGTTGGGAGACCAGCCAGCCTCCCACTCCCCCCACCCCAAAAAAAAAAAAGCCATAGAGGGCTCCAGGACTACTTCTTTCCCTTTACCTGTCTGCTCAGCAATCATAGAGAAACCTGTGCCCCAGTGTCCTCCTGCCCCTATACTATTTCAGCATGTGTCCTAAAAACAAAGAATTCCCTTACATAACTAGAGTAAAATTAATAAAATTAGGAAGTTAACACAAATACGATAATATTTACAGACCCTATCCAGATTTTGTCAGTTTCCCTAAAGATGTTATTTTGTAGCACCATATTTTACATTCAAACATCATGAATCAGCAATATCCTTTAATTGTTAATCTTTTCCAGTCTGTCCTTATATTCACTATCAGTTATTTTTCAAAACCTCTTAATTTTCATTTGTCTGGTTTTTTCCCCCTAGATTTTAGGTTGTGCATTTTTGACAGCAATGCTACAGAAGTATGTCATATCAGAAGGCACCTAATGTGAATATATATATTCCTAATGAGATTAACTTTGATCACCATTAAACTGGTCTCTACCAGTTTTCTCTAGCGTAAAATTCCTATTTTTTTGTTTGTTATAATAAGTATCTTCTGGAAAGAAACTTTGAGACTATAGAAGTACTGTCAAATAACAGATACCTAGTAAGTAAGTATCCTTTTCCTCTTCAAAGTTTTAACCTTTGGTTTTAGCATTTATTGAACACTCTTGCTTGATACAATAGTGATGATGGTGGTGGTAGTAAAATGGAGATTTCTAACTGTAAATTCCTTCTATATTTATTCTAATATAGAATATATTATTCTAATATAGAATATAAGGAATATTCTATATTCCTTCTGTATCAGTCAGCATTCTTGTGTAAATAAGGGCTCTCTCTTGGCCCTGTTATTTATTTACATAGTATGGGGTAATAGATTCCTATTTTATTCAATGAACTAGATAGTCTGTAACCATAATTATGCATTTTGATGCTTAATTTGTTTCAGATTTGACCAGTAGAAAAATGTTTAATCAGCATTCTTTTGACATCTTCAGATTCTTTGGCACTGCCTTGCTTTCCAAGATAATCCATGTTCATTTGTACATTCTCTACCCTGGATCAACCATTTCAACAAGCAGATTTGATTATTTTAAGAGGAGAATGATATTTAGAAACCAAGACCTAGTTTTAAATAACATTTCCATGCAGCCTCACCTCAGATTATACTCTTTTTAGCAAGTATCCATAATTCATATGGTTTCATTTTATTTTGCTCATTGTTGGATGGAAATTTCTTTCCCACCAGTTCTATGACATGCTTGTTTTTCCCACAGGCCACAGACACACATTGAGAGTGCCTGCATGTTCAGTGGTCCTTCACATTTCTCAAAGAATATCATTATTCACACAATCCATTTCCCCCCATCAATCTTTCCTTTTCTTCTCATTCATAATGGGAAAGAGGTAAGATTTTCTGTATAGTTGATTGCCTCTGGATTTGAGAAAAGTCAATCAGAATTCTCAAATTTGTTGATTTACCAATATGGCCGCTAAAAATGGGATGTGGGTTGGAAATAGTGTTAGGAGCTGAGCCACAATCAACTTAAATGCTCTTCAAAATCTTCTATTGATTTTCTTGAATACTAGCTTTTGAATGTTATGACATTAAATTATTGTTTCTTATTGGTCACAAAGTTAGAAAATTCAAATTGACAGATGTATTACATTTTTGCTGTAAAATCTACATGGATCAGAGGGCAATACCATTGTGTACCTAACAAAATGACTAAAATTTAACAGACAGTAATGCCAAGTGCTGTTGAACATAGGAAAATAATTGGAATGGTATTATATTAATTAGGAAACTGTGAATTAGTACAAATACTGTGGAAATTGATGCCATTGAAGTTAAGCATGTATCTTTTTTTTCCTAAAAAAAGATTTACTTATTTATGCATACAAGAACTGGGGTGTTAGCCAGAAGTGTGGGGAGTGAGAGGATTCACAAGAGACAGAGTAGGGAGCAGAACAGGTGGATCTACTGAAATACACTGCTGAGGGGAGCAGCAAGCAAGACGAGAGGTCTGCTGTGCCATGTGGGGAATCTCCCTGGCCGGGAATTGAACTCGTGCTGCAGTGGCTGGTGATAGCTTGATAGCACAGAAGCTTCATAGACTGAGACTTAACCCCTTGTGCCACCAAGGAGGCCCTTTAGTCTATTTTCAAGAGATTCTACTCCTAGGCAATATCCAAAGGAAATGAGTGCTATGTTCACCAAAAGATTTTGTAAGATTATATTGATACATGGCTGCTTTATTCATTAGAAACAAACCCAAATGTCCTTCAACAGGAAAATACATAAATAAACTGTAGTATATTTATACAGTGGAATACTACCTAGCAATAAGAAACCACATACTATATCTAAATTTATAGAATAGATTCATGGATGTATTAAAAAACAAGACAACAAGACCCAAATGGAGATTTTCTAAGCCCCATATCACCAAATTGAGACTTAACTGAAGTTTTGACTGTCCCCGGAAATGGAATTTAAACCAATCAATTAAAAATTGCCTGGTCAACACTAGTTTTTTGGCCTGGTATTACTTCCTTGTTCTTGCTCTCTCTGGTCATAAATGTCTTTTATTTTGTATAGCTCCTTAGGGTTCCTTTCTACCTGTTAGATTGGATGCTGCCTGACTTGACTTGATTTTTTTCCCCCCTCAAATAAACTCTTAAAATTTTTAATATGCCACAGCTTACTTTTTAATAGATGAATTTCACAAACAATAAGCCAGACACAAAAGAGTACATAATGCATACTGACATTTACATGAAGCTTAAAAATAAGCAAAGCTGATTTATAGTGACACAGATCAGAACAGTGTTTTATTTTGGGGGGAAGGGACATGACAGCTTTTCAAAATGCTGAAAATATTTTATATCATGATATGGATGGTGGCTATATGGTGGATTTTGTATACAAAAATCAGCAAACTTTGATTTGTTTGACTTACTCCTAATTGTATCTTAAGTAAAACATTTTACATAGAGGAAAAACAATCCAGAAAAAACAATTCATGTGTATTAAAAATAAAATGGAAAAAGTCAAATTTAACAATGTGGTAGAAAGTATCTGTTGTTCTTGTAGATTTCAAAAATCCAATACAGAAGGAAAGCACAATGCTAAAAATTGAAAATATCATTTTTCTACTCTCCTGATCAATTTAAATGTCATGAAAATTATATATATAATCTGAAAGAAATTACCCACAAATAACTCTGGGTACCATGTCTTTCAATGGATTTATATCTTTACAACCTTTCCAGTGTCTCTGTATTGTCATTGCTCTAGTTACATGTCCTGCATCATTGGCATTGATATTGGTGTCTCTGTTCCTTGAATGCTGTTTGTTTTTTTGAGTGAGTAGGAGTGGATTTATTATTTTGATATCTTGATAAGATTATCTTTATTAAATTTACTAGAGGTGTGTTGTTTGTTTGCTCTTTTCTGTTTTGGTCAGTCCTCCTGCAATTATCAATTTGGTCCTTTCCCTCCTGGACTTCAAGATATTTATCTGCTCTTATTTAGCTTGTGGTTTAGTTAGTGTTAACAGTTTATAAACATTAGTCAAACAGCTACTCAGAAAGAACATGAAGAGTCCAAGGACCCATTTCAGAGTTTAACTGATAATTTCAGAAAATTTCCAGGGAATAGAGATAGCTTATTTTAAAACTTATTGTTTTTAAGTTTTTGGTTTTTTTTTTAAGAATTTATTTATTGATGCGTACAAACTGTGGTGCAGGGCAGAGGTGTGGGGCGGTGAGAGGGTTAACCAGAGACAGAGTGGGAGAAGACAGGCAGATCAACCGAAATACACTGCTGAGGGGAAGCAGCCCGCAAGGCATAAGGTCTGCTGCTGCATGCTCCCTGGCCTGGCATCGCACCTGCGCACAGCTGCGGATAGCTCCACACTGCTGCGCTTAACCCGTTGCGCCACCAGGGAGGCCCTATTTTTAAGTTTTAATTTAAAATTAGTTTCACTTGGGGGAGTTTTGTAAATTAAAAAATGTTTTTCTTTTCTTTTCTTTGATGCTAAAACCCGGAAAAAAATCTTTTCAACTAATTCACATTCAACAATTATCTCTACCTTGAGCGTTTTGTCCTAGGCAATTAGACTGTTCACTGTTTTTACTTGGTTTAATTTTGTCAAACTAAATTCCTATTTCTGCGAGTTTTTACTATTCTGTTTTTGATTTTTGTCATCTGTGAGACTTCTTGGACTAAAGCGGAGACACAAAACTCCCAGAATTTATTGAAGGACGCTCTCCCCAACCCTAATGTCTTGCCTTTCTAGGTCCCTTTCTCGCGAGATTTGGAAACCGGAAGTGAGTTACATTGCAGACGTCTTACCGAGGTCCGGGCTCTGTTAATGTTGGCGGGAGCTGAGTGATCAGTCCCCTTGACTTGAGCTGATTCTCGTCGGGGTACTTGCGGGCAGCGCTCGCTGCCTCAGACGGGTAGGATGAGGGTGGCTGTGGCTGGCTGCTGCCACGGCGAGCTGGACAAGATCTATGAGACGCTGGCAGTGGCGGAGCGGCGCGGCCCGGGGCCGATAGACCTTCTGCTGTGCTGCGGTGACTTCCAGGCGGTGCGCAATGAGGCCGACTTGCGCTGCATGGCTGTGCCGCCCAAGTACCGCCACATGCAGACCTTCTACAGGTGAGGGGCGCGGCCGGGTCCTCAGACCGGGCTGTGCCACCCGTGACTGGTTAGTTGTGGGGAGAGGATCCATAGTGAGTTCGAATCCCCAACTTCTCCCTTAGTTCCTGTCTTTGTTCACGCTGTCTCCAGCAACCCGCGCTTAGTAAATGTCACTTTCCTTTTTTCCATTCATTTATGTTTCGAAGGGTCCCAGCCTGAGGGAAAAACCTGCATTTAGAAATCGACAGGTTAACCTATTTGTACTTAGTAGACTCTGGGATTAGTTCATTTAAAGATCGTGGGTTTTGTTGTTGGACGCCTGCTACGTGCTGGTACTTATTCTAGGAGCTTGGGTTTATAGTAGTGAACGCGACAAAGTTCTTGACCTCACCCAGCGTACACTGGCTTGGAATTTGAGGAGGCACCTCTTCCTTCTTATAGACTAGGATGGATACTGGTCAATTCATTTAGAAGGAGATTTTAAACTTTATGTCAGAAGCTTAGATTTATTCCTTTGGACCCCAGTTTCCTTTTCTGCTATGCCTAATTGTATAGGCATGCCTAATTACTTTTCTTTACACCTAATTTCTCCTATGCCAATTGACAACTTTACTCTTATATTCTAGGTATTACTCTGGAGAGAAAAAGGCCCCAGTTCTCACAATCTTCATAGGGGGAAACCACGAAGCCTCCAATCATTTGCAAGAGTTACCCTATGGTGGCTGGGTGGCACCAAACATTTATTATTTAGGTGCGTGTTTGCTGGTATTCTCTTGGTTACATGGGATGGAAGAGCCTGTCAGGATTTGTATACCATTTGGGCAGCATCTTGAAATGTGTGGTATTTTGGAAATGTCTCTTAATTTAAGTAGTTATTCATGAAAATGTCCATATTTCATCGAGTGTTTTAAGCAATAGTTAATATAACTGCAGAGACGTTTACACACAATTTGCAATCCTTTCTTTTTATTCAATTAAAAAAACCTTAAACTTTTTATGATGGAAATTGTTAGTCATACCAAAAGTAGAGAATAGTCTACCAAATTTCTGTACCTGTTTTCGAGTTTTAACAACTATTATTCTGTCATTCTTATCTCAGCATAATGTCTTGTAAACTTTTTGTGTGTGGAAGAAGATGACTGGAGTATTTTATTTATTTATTTAATAACTTTTTTATTATTATTCATATCTTTTACATTATTGTGTATTCCCTGTAGGTTACCAACCACAGATTCACCTGTGAACCATCACCATAGTCCCTTGTGCTCTTTTCTCCCCATTTTGAGCCCTTACCCTCACCCTCCCTTGTGGAATGTCTCTTTCTTATTTGATTCCCCTATATTCCTGTTATAAGTGAAACCATTTGATATTTTTCTCTTTCTTCCTGGCTAATTTTGCTGAGCATGATCCCATATAGCTCCATTCATGTTGCTGTGAATTGCATGTGTTTATCTTTTTTGAATGCTGAATAGTAGTCCACTGTGTATATGTACCACATCTTCTTGATCCAATCATCTATTTTTGGGCATCTGGGTTGTTTCCGTATCTTAGCTATTGTAAACAGTGCTGCAATAAACATAAGATTGCATGTATCTTTTTGGATTAATGTTTTTGAGTCCTTTGGGTAGATTGCCAGAAGTGGTATTACTGGGTCTTATGGAAGCCCCTTTTTTAGCAATTTGAGGAATCGCTATACAGCTTTCCATAGTGGTTGGATCAGTTTGCATTCCCACCAGTAGTGTAGGAGAGTTCCTTTTTCTCCACATCCTCGCCAACATTTGTTGTTACCTATTCTTTTAATACGTGCCATTCTTGCTGGAGTAAGGTGGTATCTCATTGTGGTTTTTATTTGCATTTCCCTTATTATGAAGGATGTTAAATATTTTTTCATGTGCCTGTTGACCATTTGCTCTTCTTCTTTGGAGAAGTGTTTTTTAAGTTCTTCTGCCCATTTTTTGACTGGATTTTTTTGCTTTGTTTTTGTTGAGTTGTGAGTTCTTTATAGATTTTTGTGATCAGTCCCTTGTCTGTTGTATGGAGTGCAAAAATTTTTTCCCATGACTGGAGTATTTTAAAATAAATCTCAACCATCAGATTATTTCACCTCTAAATACTTCAGCATGTATTTTTATGTGATATAGACTAAAAAATTTCTCAACTATAGTACTATCATCATTATACTTAAAGTAATAATAATCTTTTATTACCTATTGCTTAGTTTTTGTTTAGATTTCTCTATCACAAAGATATGTTTTGTTATTGGTTTGTTCAAATCAGATCCAAACAAGATCCACACATTTCATTTGATTGTCATAACTCTTAAGTCTGTTAGACTAGGGTCCCTTTTTTCTTTCCCTTACCCCCTACTTTCTGTTCCTTTTATTTGTTAAAGAAAATGGGAAACTTTTCGTATAGGATCGCCTGCATTCTGGATTTAGCATATTGGAATTTCTTGTATTTAGAGTGCCCTTTTACCCCCGCTTTCCCCATAATCACTGTTTAGGCTTACAGATCCGATAAAGATTCTGCTTCGATTTTAGTCCTGGTAAATTATACAGTCCTCTCATTGATTTAAATGTCTACTTTTTCCAGAGCCATTTATAGATTTTTCCAATGATAAAATAGTAACTTCAGAAATTCAATTTCTCTACTTTACCACTGATTAATCATCTTGCAATATTGTGAAAAGGTGAAATTGTCTGAAGATTATGAAACAGAAATGAAATATAGAAACTACCTGTTGACTTATTAGATTTATAACATATAAACCCATCATAGGATGTTTTCCTCTCTTTTCCACCCCCATACTATATCCCATCAGGTTCTGTATTTATGTCTGTTTCCCTCTTAACACACCCTATCTTATTTATTCCTTCCTTTCTGCTTAATCTGTAGACTGATCTGTTTCTAGGCCTTCCCTCCCTGGTCTGCCTTATGTATTGTTGACAATAGTATATAAAAGAGTAACCTCATCATACTTAATTTTCCAGTAATTTTAGGACTGCATAGATTCCAGGCCTTTAAGCTGTTCATTCTGTTAGTAAAGAGATTGTTTTTCCCTGTAGTAATTATATTTAACTGTAATTTTCCAGGTTTGGCCGGTGTAGTAAAATACCGAGGCATAAGGATTGGTGGAATCTCTGGTATCTTTAAATCTCATGATTATCGAAAAGGTATTGTTGATTGATTGCAAATTGACCTGAGAATTCTTTTTAAACTTTAGAAATTGCATGCCCCAGAAAAATTTAAGAATAATATATAATTTTTTTCATTGTTTTTTTCTATGAACTATTTTATTCTTAATTTTGTGTTATAACTTGTACATATTAAAATATAGAGAACATTAGATCATATTATCTGTGTATCCACTGTCTAGTTTTATCAAGTCTTAGTATTTTGCCATTTTTAGTTTTGATTATTAAGAAATAGGACAGTACAGATTCATTTCAAATTCATTGTTTATCTGTCCTGAATTGTTCTCTTTTTCTCCCTGGTGATGTTTTTCCCTTGGTTATTTTATATTATTCCACATATGTAAGAACTTCAAACAATGTGTTACATAGTATATTAAAACTTAACATAAATGTGTCACTTTGCATGTATCTTTCTGCAACTTACTGCTTTATTTAATGTTTCTGAAATATATGTTGATATGTGTAACTGTTCATTCCAGTTTGTGAATAGTATTTCATTGTATGTGGATGTTCCATTGTGTATGCATCCACTATGGTGGAAAGAATTATACATTGATGTTGCCTCTTGGGGCAGCAATATTGAAAGTGGCACTGGGGTGGAGAAAGAAATGACTCAAGAGTTCAAGTAGTGAGAGAAAGAGAAAGGGTCACTTAGAGGGACCACGCCTCTGGAGATGCAGCCTCAAGGCACACATCTCTGGACACATCTCTAGACTTATATTAGAAGGGCTTAGATTCTGGGAAAGAGGGCAGTATGGAGGAAGGTGTCAGGTTGGGGTTGCGGATTGGGGATGTATCATAGTCTCATACAACTTAGCGGGCAGGAAATCCCAGCGCTTGCCCTGGAGGATACCAAAGCTGCTACTGCTGTAAGCATCCTACCTATAATTCTATTTACACTTAACTTCCTATTAAAGTGGCCTAGCTGATTATGATAATCTGGCCATAATGTCTGCCTACTCTGCAGATATCTTCTAACTGAGACTTGTGTTCCAGAAGAGGCCCCCCCTACCTGATTCTAAATTCCAGCTTCTCCTAGAATTTGGTGCCAAACTACATCCCGGGAAGAAAGGGTGGGAGCTGGGGATCCCACACATTGATTTTAAAGTTAAAGAAATAGCTTGGGTTCATACTGATTATAAAACTTCTATTCTCACTGTAACTATTGAATCACAAGTCTGTTTCCTGCTGCCCTGCTCCTCATGATTATAAACTGTTGACATGGATATATAACAATAGGTTATATCCTATATGGCAGATAGGTTGTATCTTATATGGCAGATATGAGTGCAAATTAGAACCAATTTTTTGTGGACAAATGGAAATTAGAAATTATAAAAGCACTCTGATTTAGGAGTTCACTTCCAGAAATTTATCTACAGATCTATTCCACAAGTAAAAAGTGATACAAATTTGTTTCAACCTTGTCTGTAATAGCAAAAGGTAGGAACTGGTTAAATATGTTATGCTATAAGTATACAATGTAATGCTGTGAAATCATTCGGAAAAAGAAGAAATTGCTGCATTTGGTGGACAGTAGCTTGAACCAAGTTGCTGTGTCTTTGTCAGAGTACCCAAATTGACTATCATGCAGTCAATTTGAAAATAAATTCCAGAGAGACAAAAACTGTTTGAGGACAGTGGAATTCCAGTGCATCTAAAGGGTGGGGTAGCTGATTCCCTCCGGTATAGGGCCTCTGATTCTTAAAGGTGGTGGAACAGCATGTGCCATGTATCAGCTGACTATGGCTTCATTTCCCAAGAACCAGAATTGACTTCAGTTTGTCATCCCAACAATCAGCTAGTCCAATGGGCCAGTGATCTGATAAATAATCCGAGTTCTTGGGGGTTCAATATTTGTTGACCTGTATTGCCACCAATAAAGCGGTTTTTACCATGAAAGAAAATAAAGGGGAAAAAAAGAAAGACAAGAGAGGCAATTCTGTATATCCAATGTGGAAAGAACAACAAAACGTGTTAAGTGAATAAAGCTAGACACAAAATATATATTAAGTATACTGCCATTCATGTAAAAAAAAGGGGGAGAGGATAAAGAAGTATATGTATTGTATGCATAGATGATCATCTCCTTGGGATAAAAATATTAAAACCTGATTAACATTGATTGCCTCTAAACAGAGTTACTGAAGGCTGGGGGGCAGGAATAGGAGAATCCCTGTCACCCCCTTTTAAGCAGCTTTATTGAATGAAATTTATGTACCATTTAAGTATTTAGTGATTTTATGGAGTTATTTACCACCATCAGCTTTACAGCATTCCTGTTACCCCCAAAAGTTTTATGCCTGTTCATAGTTAATATCTCCTGCTACCCCAGTCCTAGGCATCTACTACTCCACTCTCTAGGAGGGACACTTTTTATTCTCTACCTTTCTGATGGTATCTTTTTTTTTTAAAAAAATATTTATTTATTTATGCATACAAGCTGGGGTATAGGGCAGAGGAATGGGGTGGTGAGAGGATTCACCAGACAGTGGGGAGCAGAACAGGCAGATTGACTGAAATACACTGCTGAGGGGAGCAGTGGGGCGAGGCAGGAGAGGTCTGCTGTGCCATGTGGAAATCTCTGTGGCCGGGTATGGAACTCGTGTTGCAGTGGCTCTGGATAGCTTCATAGTGCTGCGCTTAACCCATTGCGTCATTAAATATATTTTAATCAACAAATTATAAGCTTCTCAATTAATTAGGTTTTGTGATCCCTTATTACTAGAAAATAACAGCATGTTTAGAGCATTGTTTTTTTTTTAATAAATATTTTAAGAAGCAAAGGTGTTGATAATTAATTTTGGGAAAGTATGTGTATGTATTCGCATTTGCAATATTTAAAAGACAGACTTAATTTATTTTTCCTCTTTAATTTAAGGTCATTTTGAGTACCCCCCTTATAATCCAGCTACAATAAGGAGTATATATCATGTAAGAAATATTGAAGTCTACAAATTAAAACAGGTATGTAAAAAGTACATTATAGGAGACTTGAAATGATTGTTAAGTAACTCTTTACCTAAGTGTATTTTGATAATTTTGTTATAATACTTCCAAGAGGAGCTTAAGAGTTTCTAACATTTGTATCCCAAGTTGCTTTTGGAGAATCATAGTTGAACATTTTTAAATAATTGTGATTAAATAATGGTATTAAGTAGAAAATAAATAATAGTGAAGATGACAGCAGTTAAGACATTGTGAAGATGAAATTAACATACTGGCTTAATTGGAGATTAGGTGAAACTAGTCTTTTATTTGAGAACTGACTAAATGCCTGCTGTTTGGGCTAAATACCTTTCACACTTGATATTTCATTTGCACTCAAGTGTGGTGAGGTGGGTATGACTAACTGTCATATTAAGGATGACATATTAAGGGCACACGACACAGATAGGTAACCTGCATAGGATTTCCTAGTTGTTAAGTGTTACAGCCTGCCTGCCTGATCTAAGCCCTTCCCATCATCCCATACGACCTCCCTCACCCCTCTACGGGAGCATAGGGTTGCTTGTGGGCATTTCTTTTATGCGCTGTTATAACAGTTCCCTACCTTCAATGCTTTTTTCCCTTTCCCTATCTAAATTTTGCCAGTCTTTAAAGACGCAGCTTAGATACCACTTCCTAACCAGTATTCTAGTTTAAAGTCATGTCCCTTATCCAAATTTTCATTGCACTTTTTTCCCCATACCTGTTATTCAGTGGTTAGTCAATATTTTGTATTGTCTTGAACAATTTCTTAAAGTTATTTTAATTTAGTTTTCCAAGTATTTGTTTCAGATTACTTGAAAGTTCTGGGGTATGTTTTGTGTGTTCCCTATTAAGACACCAAGCACCTTAAATGCCTCTAAAATAATTTATGTGGTAGAAAGGGATTTTTTTCAGTGTACACTATGTGAATCCATTAGAAAAAAATGAAATCTATCTTTGGGTTTACTGTGTCAGTTACATTAGAAGTCTCATGAAATCTGATGTCTCTGGATCTTAAAACAGTAGTTTCTTTACCAAAAGGGGAAGGAACCATGGTTATTATATATTTTAGAAATTCAGTACTCAAGACCATAGATTATTGGCAGAAATCAGCCTTTGTTGACCTGCTGTGCCACTGAAAATAAGACGATTTTTGAGTCAGAGAGAAAACTTACTCTTTGCCTAGATGAGTGCTTTAGTATTTCTCTCACTTACTTAAATAAAGTGTCTTTGTAATGAATTTCACAAAAATCTAGAGATCTAAATGGGTAAATGGTAGCTTAGTGGTGGAGTGAGGGGAGAGGGTTGCTTTTGGTTAATCTGTTTTTAAGAGTTTTCTTTTTCTGTTAAAGCTGAAGGAGCCTGTGGACATATTCTTATCTCATGATTGGCCAAGAAGCATATATCATTATGGAAATAAGAAGCAACTTTTGAAGATGAAATCTTTTTTCCGACAAGAAGTAGAAAATAACACATTAGGAAGTCCTGCTGCCTCAGAGCTTTTAGAGTACTTAAAGCCTACTTACTGGTTTTCTGCACATCTTCATGTCAAGTTTGCAGCTTTTATGCAGCATCAGGTAGAAAACAAAATATTTATTCTTTTACTTAACAAACACATTGACTATGGACTAGGCACTGTTGGCACAGTTGTAAAGTTTGAGACAAAGATAACATTCCCCTTGTCAGTAGCTCAGTACCCAACGGTGGGAAGGAGACAAGCAATTACAAAATAGTGTAATAAGTTTGTGAAAAGTATAAAAAGTGCTAGGATATTCTGGAAACTCCATGCCAAACTGGTGAGTTGGGGCTGTGGACAGAAAGATGGAGAGAAAGACTTTCATTTCTAAAGGAATTGATAGCTGAACAGAGTATTGAAGTACTGGGAAGTAGAGAGCAGATGTTCTAGAAGGACTAATATAGACAGAGCTGGAGGTTTGAGCTGCTGCAGCTGGTCCTATGGCGGAAACTTAGGGAGAGACAAAAATGGAACAAGATCAGAACTTCCTTCTGAGCCATACCCTGGCATTTAGGTCTTAATCAGAAAGTGATGGGGAAAGTTGGGGAGTGATAAAATCAGATTTCTTTGGCATCAGTTTGCATGTGGATTGATGTAGTGTAAAATGAGAGGCAGAGGTGGCTTTGGAAGTTAAAGCTGAAGTTCTAGCAAAGGCGAAAGTTAGCAAAGGCAAAGAAGGAACACAGAACAAAGCTGGTTCTGTGGATATTTTGGAAGCAGAATCATCAAGGTTTGGTGACAAGGAGGAGGTAATTTAGAGTGACTCATCGAGTTTTTCCTTGTGTTCCATGTGGATGATGGCATCTGATGGAGGGTAGAGTATAAATATATACTTTTATGGAAATTTGACATTCTTCCATTCACCCTTGATTCTGATTGAATTCTTACTTTCCCACGAATTATTCCATTTCATAGAGAAAACATTTAGAAAATGCTGAATTAGCAAAGTTGGAGATTTCTCCTCGGAGGCTGTACAAAGTTTCTGAGTCTTTAATGTGCCATCGAGCACACTGTTTCTCCAAGTGTGAGATGTGTGTGCAGTACTTCCCAAACTTACTTGACCGAACACTCTTCTGTGTGAGGTTCACTTTAACCAGGTTCCTCAGACACAGTTGGAAGATTCTTTCAGAAAGCATTCCTATAGTCCCTTTTGTGTGGGCTTACCCATTTCACTGGGAGAAGGAGGTGAGGTTACTTCTTTCATTTTCCTTTGAGCTAGTACCAAAGTGGTGATCCTCTTTTAAAGTTCTAGTCATCTTTTTATATCAGTCACCTTTCCACCCCTGTGTTTCTCTTTCTTGTAGGATTCACGGCATTCTTGGATTTCTGTTGGGGCATCTGATTTGCTACCTTTTCCCCATTTCCTCTTCTATTGTCAACCTCAGGGGCCTGGATCTCTGCATTAATGAAATGTTTGATTCCTTTTTCTTGGCTTCAGCACCTCCTCTTGACTTTGCCAGTGTTCTTTCTCTCTGCCTTCACCAACACCAGAGATCACTGTTCCTCAGAACTGCCCTGATGCCAACGTCTGCCTCTGAGCTCTGTGCCTTCTACCTTTTGTAGTCCCTCAGCAGCACTGAATTTATACCTGGTCCTCAGAAGGACCGATCCTTGTCTTTTTTCCATGTACCTCATTGTTTTCAGTGAGATACTTTTTTACTGTTCCCAATATATGACCTTCATGTTTGTGACCCCCCAACCTATGTTTTTTTTTCTGCAAATTCACTTTTTAAAAAATAGCTTTATTGCAGTATAATTTAAATATCATAAAATATATCCATTTAAATGTACAATTTAGTAATTTTTAGTAAATCTCCATAGTTGTGTGGACATCACATAATCTAGTTTTGGAACATTTCCATCATTCCCAAAAGATCCTTTGTACCTCTTTATGGCAAATTCTTATGCCTGCCGTCAGCTCCTGGTAACCCTAATCTATTTGTGTCTCTATGGATTTGCCTTTTCATATAAATCGAATCATAAATTTGACGTCTGGTTTCTTTCCTTTACTTCTTTTTGAGACTCATTCATATTGTATCATGTACAATGATACTAGACTTTGACTAGATTGCATCTACTTTTGGTGTTGTGTCTAAGAAATCTTTGCCTGATACAAGGTTATGAAGATTTTATTCTATGATTTCTTCTTGAAGTTGTATAGATTTAGCTTTGCTAATTTACTTTCAAGCTCTTCTGTTATCTTTAATCCTTTTGCTATTAGGCGTTGTGAGTTTATATGCTTTGATTTAATATTATCATCATCATTTGTTTTTGTTTTGACTTTTGTAAGGCCATTGAAGCTGAGAATGCCTTCAAGTGTTTAAGTGCTTTGCCCATTGTTGCACAAGAGGGTGTAGAACTAACTTGTTTTGGAAAACTTGCAGTTGTTCCTTTGACATACAACCTAAGGATACGTGCAATAAAGATTATATCCATCCTATTCAGTGTATGAGTTTCCTGTGATATTTTAACATTCATTCTTTTTGTATTGAGGTAATGTTAGTTTGCATTATTTGTATTTTGGAAGTATAGAACTCCCTCTTGTCCCCACTCCTGTTACTGCTGCTGTTACCACAGTGCTCCCACCACCAAAACACCCATAGTCCACTACCATAGTCCATTGTGTTCCCCTGTCTCCCTTTTCCTTCCCTCAAATTAACATTCTTTCTTAAATTGTGGTGCATTTTATCTAGGTCAAGGATAAAGGACAGACAGAAAAAGCAACCAAATTTTTAGCCTTGGACAAATGCTTGCCACATAGAGACTTTCTTCAGGTAAATATAACATTAATTAAAATAATTATTAATAATTAATAATTATTAATTTCCTTTCATAACCCATTGTGTTTTTGTAATTTATGTATTCTGAGTATTCTTTGGGGATATTTAACTTAAATTAATGATTAGGCTACTAAATTAAATTTCTATAAAGTTGTATTTTATTGAAATTCTTAGAATATTAAAAATAGATATGTTTTTCTTAAATTACTGGTTTCTTCCTGCAGGTAATAGAAATAGAACATGATCCCAGTGCTCCTGATTACTTGGAGTATGATATCGAATGGCTCACTATTCTCAAGGCTACTAATGATCTTATTAATGTGACTGGGCGCCTGTGGAATATGCCTGAGAATAATGGTTTGCATACAAGGTAAGCTTGGCCTTTTATAGGACTTGACTTTTCCCTTCCTTTTTTTTTTTTTTTTTTTATTGTGATCAAGGGAATAAATTAGTGGAAGAACAATTCAAAGTTTACTTGACTAGTGTGGACAACTGGAAGTTTTCCATCTAAGGGCCACAACAAAGTGTACTGTTGATTACCAATCCAAATCAGTGTATAAGTGAATAAATGTCTAACCATATAGTATGGTAGAGATTTGGTTCATAAATTAAAATGATTTATCCTTATTTTAGGGTGTGAGTTAAGGACAGCTCTTTCTAAAAATTGTTTTCATTTCAAAACGATTTTTGCTAAATTAACTATCATTTTACTGAATAGAATTTGGTGTATGGTTTATTTTTTTATTCTTGCACCTGAAGTCCATAGTTATATTTCATCATTTGTTGTCTAAAAAGCCATTTTTTTCTTTTCTTTCTTTTTTAAAAATTTTTTTCAGGTGGGATTATAGTGCCACAGAAGAATCTATGAATGAAGTACTGGAAAAATTGAATCATGACCTCAAAGTTCCTTGTAACTTTAGTATAACAGCTGCTTGTTATGATCCTAGCAAGCCACAGACACAAATACCATTGGTTCATAGGATCAACCCTCAGACTACTGAATTTTGTGCCCAACTTGGCATCACAGACATTAATGTCAGGCTTCAGAAGGCCAAAGAAGAACATCATTTGTGTGGTGAATATGAAGAGCAGGATGAGGTGGGGAGTAATGACTCTGGAGAAGACCCTAGTGAATATAACACAGACACATCTGCCCTTTCCTCTATTAATCCAGATGAAATAATGTTAGATGAAGAGGAGGAAGATGAAGATAGTATTATAAGTGCACATAGTGACATGAATACACCATCTGTAGAACCTTCTTCTGGTCAAGCCTCTGACTTTTCTTTAAGCTTTTCTGATGTCAGGATCTTGCCGGGTTCCATGATTGTATCTTCTGATGATACATTGGGTTCCCCAAATGACAGAGAGGAGAAACCTGGTGAGGCTGTGGAGTTGGGAGGTGGAACGGACTTAACCCAGGTGCCATTGAAGAGGTTAAGTGATGAACATGAGCCTGAACAAAGAAAGAAAATTAAGAGGAGAAATCAAGCCATTTATACCACAGTGGATGATGATGATGATGCAGCCTAAGACAATTTACTTGTCTTAGTGTTATATGTAGATATGTGATTTTTTAGATGCTGTTTTTAGAGATGTATTTTTGACTCGAGATTTGTAATAATGAAGTTACAAAGAGATTTTAGTTAGGTATTGACTTGTCTTTAGGCCTTTGTATTTTTCAGATATAAACATATTAAAAATTTCATATATTTACCTTTGTATACCTTTTTCTTGAAGGTATAGATTATTCATTTTCATTTTTTTAGCAAACATTTATTGGATACCTACTGCGTGCCAGGCACTCTTCTAAGATGGCAGTATAAAAATGAGTAAGACAGGGATTTTTGCCTTTAAGGAATTACTACCAGTATAAATAGTTCACTGTTATAAAATATACATAATTATATTTTGTTTACAGAGTTAAGTCTCTATATGTAATAATGTATGTTTTCTTTTTCATTTATTATAACTTTTTTTCCTGGTCTGCTCTTATTGTCTATGAAATATAATTGAAATTGATGATAAGATTTCAGGAAATAAATTACTTTCTATACTAAACATTAGTAAGTATAAAATCTTACACTCAATTGCTGAGATTCTCTTTTAGCTTTAATTTGAATGTCTATCATAACTTTTCTGGGTCATTCTTACCATAGTTCAGTTTAGTATTGCTAGCAGGTATTGAGCACAAATGTTGCCCCTCATGCTGCGTGGTGTTTTCCTAGCATTAAAGTATTTTTAAAGATCTGTGTGTAAAGACTACACCTCTGTCTTATCTCTGTCTAAAATGCCTGTACTGCCTGAGGAGATTGTTGCTCCGCATCAGAATCAGGAATCAAGAAATTCAAAGTTTGTTTTGAGATGTCATCATTACTTAGCGGTCCAAATCCAAGAACCAATTCAGAAGACTGCTGTAACATTTTGCTTCCATTTTGTCAGCATTTGACTTGAAAAAGGTTGAGGACTTTGGGGGTTTTGCCTTTATTGCCATCCACTCTTTCTTTTCTTTTTTTAATTTTCTTTTTTGTAATTGTACAGTTCACTTATTTTAAATATTATTTACATAAAGCAATTAAAAGTTATAGATTTCCCCCACCAATGCTTTTTTTTTTTTTTTAAAGATTTACCCATTTATACATACAAGCTGGGGCACAGGCCAGAGGCGTGGGGCGGCAAGAGGGTTCACCAGAGACAGTGGGGAGCAGAACAGGCAGATCAGAAGTACACTGCTGAGGGGAGCAGCGGGCGAGGCAGGAGAGGTCTGCCACACCACGTGGGATTCTCCCCTGGGATTCTCCCCGGCTGGGCGTTGAACTCGCATCGCTGCTGCCGACAGCTCCACAGCGCAGTGCCCAACCGCTGCGCCACCAGGGAGGCCCCCCACCAATGCTTTAATAGAATTCCATAATTTCTGATATTTAGTATGTCTTTTCAGAAAATTTTTTTTTGTATTTTTATTGTTATTTGTCTTTTACATTTTGTGTTCCCCTTGGGTAGCCTACCACCAATTCACCCGTGATCCATCTCCATGGTCCCTTGTTTTCTATTCCGTTTTGTGCCCTTATCCTCCCCACCCCCCCCTCCCCAGCCCCGCTGAGTGTCTCTCTCCTATTTGGTTTCCCATTAGTCCTGTTATAAGTGAAGCCATTTGATATTTTTCTTTTTCTTTCTGGCTTATTTCACTGAGTATGATTCCCTCTAATTCCATCCATGTCGCTGCAAATTGCATGTGTTTATCTTCTTTGAATGCTGAATAGTATTCCATTGTGTATATGTACCACATCTTCTTGATCTAATCATCTATTTTTGGACATCTGGGTTGCTTCCATACCTTTGCTATTGTGAACAGTGCCGCAATGAACATACTGGTGCATGTATCCTTTCAGATTAGTGTTTTTGTGTCCTTTGGGTAAATTCCCAAAAGTGGGATTGCTGGGTCGTATGGGAGCTCCATGTTTAGCAGTTTGAGGAATTGCCATATAGCTTTCCATAGTGGTTGGACCAGTTCACATTCCCACCAGCAGTGTAGAAGAGTTCCTTTTCCTCCACATCCTTTCCAGCATTTGTTGTTGCCTGTATTTTTAATGTGTGCCATCCTCTCAGGTGTGAGGTGGTATCTCATAGTGGTTTTGATTTGCATTTCCTTTATTACAAGTGATGTTGAACATTTTTTCATGTATCTGTTGGCCATTTGCTTTTCTTCTTTGCAGAAGTGACTTTTGAGCTCTTCTGCCCATTTTTTGACTGGGTTGTTGGCTTTGTTTTTGTTGAGTTGTGTGAGTTCCTTGTAAATTTTTGTTATCAGTCCTTTATCAGATGTATTGTGTGCAAAAATCTTTTCCCAGTTGGTAGGGAGTCTGTTAGTTTTGGTTAATGTCTCTTTTGCTGTACAGAAGCTTTTTATTTTGATGTAATCCCATCTGTTTATCTTGTCTTTCACTTCCTTCGCTTTGAGGGATGTGTTTTTCAAGATTTTGCTGAGATGTATGTCGTGTAGAGTTTTGCCTATATTTTCTTCTATACATTTTATGGTTTCAGTTCTTACATCCAGGTCTTTTATCCATTTTGAGTTGACTTTTGTGCAGGGTGTGAGGTAGTAGTCTAGCTTCATTTTTTTGCATGTGGCTGTCCAGTTTTCCCAGCACCGTTTATTGAATAAACTGTCCTTGTTCCACTTCATTTTCTTTGCTCCTTTGTCAAAGATTAGTTGTTCATAGATATGTGGCTTTAATTCTGGGTATTCTATTCGGTTCCATTGGTCTTTCTGTCTGTTTTTGTTCCAGTACCATGCTGTTTTAATTATTATGGCTCTGTAGTATAGTTTGAAATCAGGGAGTGAAATTCCTCCGTTTTCTTTCTTTTTAGTTAGGAGGGCTTTAGCTATGCGAGGTTTT
>PVIJ01001048.1:83012-226249 GCA_004024925.1 Scalopus aquaticus | reverse complement strand
TGCTGGGTCGTATGGGAGCTCCATGTTTAGCAGTCTGAGGAATCGCCATACAGCCTTCCATAGTGGTTGGACCAGTTCACATTCCCACCAGCAGGGTAGAAGAGTTCCTTTTTCTCCACATCCTTTCCAGCATTTGTTGTTGCCTGTATTTTTAATGTGTGCCATCCTCTCAGGTGTGAGGTGGTATCTCATAGTGGTTTTGATTTGCATTTCCTTGATTATAAGTGATGTTGAGCATTTTTTCATGTGAAAAAAATGGGCAGAAGAGCTCAAAAGGCACTTCTCCAAGGAAGAAAAGCAAATGGCCAACATCCTGGAAATTTTATTCAGTGACATTAGTGGGGAGCAGCGGAGAATCCAAGTGCCCTATGCCCGCTGGCAGCTTGGGACTGTCCAGGTGTCCTCTTACACCTTCTAGCTCTAGCGCACCGCCTGGTTCATTATTTCTGGATTTCCTGAGGACGCAAGGATGGAGGTAGCGTGCCTGGCTCTCTCTGGAAGAAAGACAGGCTGCGGAGCAGCAGAGGTCAAGGTTTTGGGTCCAGGCAGTTGGGCTCAGCAGCAGGGTCTGTTGTGCTGGGTCATTATTGCCCACAGGAGAATCTCCAGATTTGACTCTGGGTGTCCTTATTCCATACCGGGCCCCCTGATATCCATCACTCTTATTTTGAGTTGGTTGTTTGCAACTAACATCTGTTTTACACATACCCTTCAGCACTCAGTGCTTCCAAAACCACAGAGTCTTTTTCAAGTTGGTGTTCTTTCTCAGCGTGAAGCCACCCCTATCTCGTCTCCCTATGAAAGGGGCTAGGAAGGTAACTGTGGTTCAGAGTCAGTATCACACACGTAGTTGTTAATTCACTTGTGTACCAGGGAGCTTTGGGGGGCTGTCAGTGTATGGGGAACCCAAGCTGCTAGGCCTCCTGAAGGCTTTGGGCTAGTGTGTGTGATTCGATTTCTTCCCTGTCCTCAAACTGCTGGCCTCTCTCACATCCTTTCTTATTTTCTGCTTTCCAGTAAACTTCAAAATAGAATTAAATTGCATGTTGAAAGTTGACCTGTTATTCTTTCTAGCTCCAGAGGAGGAGGGTTGGGCACCCTTTGGCAGCTGCCTGCTCTTTCTGTTCACTTTTAGAAGGTGACGCGGAAGAAGGTCTTTGTAATTTGTGTCTTATTTCCCTTGACTAAGGCTGTCTCCAGTTGGAGATGTGTCATTATGGCCGCATCCTTTGGCCCAGTTTGGATTCTCAGCCTTGTCGAAATCTGCCGTCTGAAGTCAGAAGGGACCTTGAAATGTCACACAAGGTCCTCCTGATATGCCCCCCGCCCCCACATACCTGGTTAGGAAATTACTTGGTGAGCTAATGTGGGCAGCCAGGTTTGGAACTCAGGAGTGACTGGGACCCCTGAGGCAGCTGGGATTGGCTCCAGGAGGGCAGGGCTGTGAAGTGTCCGAGGCTTTGGCTCTGAAGAGGCCATGGGAATGTGTGATATGTTCACATATACCATGTTATAAACACCCAGTGGATGTCATTGGGCACAATAGGAACTTTAGAAAACAAGATCCTACTTATGATTTCAAAAGAACTGTGTTGTCCCATTTTGCAGGATGGATAACTGGGGCTCAGAGGTGGCAATTTACTTGCTCAGTGTCACACAGCCAGGAAGCGGCAGAGCCTAGATCAGGATGCACATGGACCAATTCCCAATGCCTTACTCTACCATGAACCTCACATGGTGCTGTTTCAGCAGAAGTCTCCCAGATGGGTGGTGGACAGGAGAAAGGGATGGATGGATGGATAGATAGATGGAGTGAAGGCGTTTGAATCAAAAAGGCGACTTTTGAAAGACTATGGCCCTGGAAGGGAGAGAGACACTATTCTTTTGTTTTATTTTCTTGTTGCATCTCCATACCCAGCCCAGTTCTAGCTGTTTAGCATCTTGTCCTAAAAGATCTTATGATCCCTTATGATCCCCAGCTTCCAGGGCTTTAGGAGAAGGTTGGAGTGAACACAGAGACCTTCCCCAGGGCCTCCTTCACCCTACACGGCTCCCCATCTGCTTTCCAGACAAGCAGGTGATTTATCTGCTCCCCACAATCTTCTCAAGCCCACCTTTCATCTCCTTCCTGACCTCCTAGGCAGAACTCCGGGCTGCCGGCGATGGAAGCCCACAGTCTAGTTCAGACCCCCGGGGCAGTTCGGTGGCTCCAGACGGTGGTTCACCGGGCCCTGGGAGAGATGGAGCAAAGCACAGAGACAGGAAGTGCTGTGCTCTGGGCCCCGCAGCTGTGAGCGGCAGGGAGGTGGGACGGGGAGGCTGTGAGAATTTTGACAACAAGCTGCGTGAGGGTTGAGTCCACTTTAGTCACACTGTGTGCTGGAAACAGTAACACCTGGCACATGTCAGGGCCACACCGATGTGTTTGCTGGATGAAAAAGTGAATGGGTAACACCTTACTCTGAGGCAGCCGATAGAGCGGCGAGGGAAAGTGGCCGTTTCTAGCTCCCCTTCCTAATTCTCACTCTCCTCACGCTCCAGGGCTCCCAAGGCCTGGCTGCTGCTGGTTTGGGGTGCCAGGTCCTGTCACCTCCGGTTCTCAGCCACCGCAGGTGACCAGGACTGAGGCTCAGCCTGGGGCGCTGTGAGCCCACAAAGGCCCAGTGAATGGCGCCTTTCAGAGCCAGGCCGGGCCGCCGACCACAGCAGGCTGCCACCCTCCGGGCCGGTGCCAGGAGCCGGTTTGCTGCCAAGGGCTCTCCACTGCCATCCCCGTGAATTCCGACTCCCTGGGGCTCCCAGCGGGGGAGACAAGGGCTGGCGGGACCCACCGAGCCTGTGGCCGGGTGGGGCGTGTGGCGAATGGAAAGTCAGCCGCCCCGGCCTTGTGCTTGGCCTTCGCCGGCGGGGAGGTTTCATAAAGTGACTTTTCAAGGCCTTCTGCCTCCGCCGGGCCTTGGCAGCCCCACCAGCTCTCCCAAACTGAGCCGGCCTTGTGTTTGGGGGGAAGAAAGACGTGAAGCCGCGGGCTGGAGCGGACGTGGGGCTCCGATTCCAGGGGAAACAGGGAAGGGTGTTGTGTGGCTGCCTGGGGAAGAGCCCACAGTGGTCATTCATTCTCAGAGTCGCCCCCCTTTGCACAGCCCAGACTTGACAGGCAGCGTCAGCTGTTCAGAGGTGACACAGTGGCCAGGCCGCTGGCTTAGCCGGGGGAACGCTGAGCCCTGTGTTTGTAATCTGAATTGTCCCTCCGAAAGCGCCGTGCTTGTGTCTGGCGTGTTTGCTCTATGTTCTGTGTGGATGGCGCCCCCTGGGGGTGTGCAAAGGGGTGGCCTTGGTGTGGGGCTGGGGTCCAAGTGCCATCCGTGGGAGCCCTGTGCCCAGATTCACACCCATCCTCACGCCACCTTTGTTCAGGAGACACGTCTCAGGCAGACACAACTATGAGTATGATTTGCATGTCTGGTGTGTTCAAGTGTGTTCCTCAGAGAGGCAGACTGCCGGATTCAAATATGACCCTTGGCCCTTGACCGAGCAGCTTAACCCCATTAGGCCCGGAGCTTTCTCCCCTGTGTCATGGGCGACAACTGTTCTCTCCTCACAGGTGAGGAGTCGGCTCAGAAGCCTGGTCCCGAGCAAGTGGCTGGTGCTTGTCAGTTGCTGCTGCTGTTACTGTTTAGACCTTGTGTGTGTGTGCGTGTGTGTGTGAGTTTCTGTGAGCCTCACAGCTCTGACGGGAATTGTGTCAGCCTTTTCTCTTGCTCTCTGAACAAGCATCTCAGCGCTGAGAGTTCTGAGGTGGAAAGTGGCAGCGCCGAAGACTAGGTCTCATGGGGCCTGCTCAGCCTGTTCTGGCCGCCCAGACGGGAGGGGTGTCTGTCTTGCCTAGTTCCCTGTGTCCCCCTTGGTTCCTCAAGCTTGTCACCCTCTCCTGTGCCCCTGACACACACACACACACACACACACACACACACACACACACACACACGATCTTTCTTCCATCACTGTGGTTTCCCGAGCGCACCTTAAATATTTCTCCGTGGCTGTGGTCTGAACTGCAGAGAGAGCATCTCTTTGTGCCCGATCCATTGGAGGGGCTCTCCTTCCCTAGACTCTGGCTCCCACTGCCAAGCCCAGTGTTTCGGGGGCCTACCTAGCCCCTGGGACTTGAGGGCTGGGAGGCCGCTGTCAATAGAGACCTTGTGTCTGGAATAGAGACGCGCCTGATCTCTTCCCAGGCGGGCTCCTGAGAAAGGGGCCTTTCACCTCCTGCTCTGTGAGCGGCTTTTGTGGCCATTCATCAGGGAGGAGGTAGTGGAAGGAGGGGTCCCCAGGGGAGATGTGAGGTTCGGATCCCGGCTGTGCCGCCTGCTTGTGTGACCTGGGACGGCGCTGCCTCTGGGGCTGGACTTGAGGACTGAAGGGATGGCGCTCAGAAGACCCTAAAGCAACGCCCGGCACATCGGGTGCGCTGCCCGGTTCAGGGCGTGTTGCTTGTCTTCGTTCGTGGTCTGTGTGTATCTGCTTCGTGGCTGCAGCTCTCACTCTTGGAGCCCAGATGGTGGCCATTCTGCATGAGCCTTGCGCATAGTAGGTGCTCACTTTGTGATTTGTCCCGTTGATCGTCGCTAAGGGTAGGGTACCCAAGTGCCCGAGACAGGTCTGATACGGTCTGAGCTCGCTGGTGGACTTTCCTGCCTACGTGGAGGGCTTTGTCTTTCCCAAGAACAGGGGGCTGCTGTATGGTGGAACTTCATGTTCCAGCATCCCCCCCATAAAGCCTTCCCAGGCTCGAGTCTCATTCCTTTCGCCAACAGTTTGTTTTTCCATGTTTCCAGACCCACCTCCCAGACCCAGTAACTGTTTTCACAGCCTCTCCACGTCTTTTTCCACACCCGTTGTCTCCAGCAGCATAGACTTGGTCTTTTTCACATCCACTTCACACCCTTTAGTAAATAACCTCCAGCACATTTTGTGGTTTCCCTACTCAGCGTTCAAATTAGCGCCTGGCTGTCCACCGCGCAGACGTACCTTAGCTGATGTCTCCGTTCCTTCATTGTGGAACATTCAGCTGTTTGCTTGTTATCCTAAATATATAGTGTCGTAAATATCTTTGAACATGTGGCCCTTTTCCTCCAGTTATGTCTAATTAAATTTCGGACGTGAGAGAATCGTCCAGCAAACATCCCGGCAGTGCCCAGCGCTGCTCAACATGAAGGAAGATGAGCAAATACTAGCACCAGCCATGGCCACACACCACTGGGCAGTTAGTGACCAGCTAAGGCCGGGACTGGCCGGGTGCTTAGCCTGCACTCTTAGGGTCTCCTCCCCGCCGTTCAAAGTGGAGCCGTTATTACTATTTCTCTTTTGCCTCTGTAGGAACTGAGGCAAAGAGAGAAAAACACCTGCCCAGGAACGGAGAAGGATGCTAAAGGATGTTCGCCTTCCTTCAGGGGCTCAGTTGTAGAACATTTCAAGTAATTATATTACGAAGCTCCAACTTGTTCTGGCCAGTTCTTGGGGAAAATCATAACCGTCCCCACCACTTAAGTTTGAAAACGCTAAATGTGTCTCTGTAAGTATATCCGTGTGTAAATTTAGGCAGTAATTGAACTTGCAGGAAGTCCTTCTGCTTTCTCCGGGCACGGGGTGAGTGGGGGTGGGCTGCTCGGTCCTGGGCCTCCTGCCCTTGCTCCTTGGGCCTCTGGCGCTGCAGCGACCCCTACTCCCACAGGCCCAGAGTCCTAATGTTCTGTCTCCCAGCTGCCCCAGCTGCTCTCTACAAGGCTTCATCCACACTGGGCTTGAGTCGACTCTGGAATCCACTCTGGAGAGACTGCTTTTAGCCAAGGACTGATGTCGAAGGAGCGAGTCAGAAGGATATATTGTGGAAGAGGAGTGTTGGGGGGTGGAGGGGGACTACGTTGTGGCTTGTCCTCTGTGTGAAAGTCAGTGGCTTCTTGCTGCTGTCAAAGCAAGGTCTCAACTCCTGGTCTTGCCCCTGAGTCTCCTCGCCTTGGGTCCCATCTTGCCGTTCCTGCTCAGTCTCTCCGGCCTCCACATGACTTGCTCTCTTTTCTGTCATCACAAGTTCTAGCCCTCTGGGCACGAGGTGGCTGGTCCCTCTGCACAGCCCCCTCTTCTTCCTTCCAAAGTTGGTTCCTCCTTTCTTCCCCTTCTAGCTCAAGTGCCACCAGCTGCCCTGACCCTCTCTCACTCCACACCGT
Organism: Scalopus aquaticus; assembly: GCA_004024925.1. Taxonomy (NCBI): domain Eukaryota; kingdom Metazoa; phylum Chordata; class Mammalia; order Eulipotyphla; family Talpidae; genus Scalopus; species Scalopus aquaticus. The sequence continues at coordinate 220,022 of PVIJ01001048.1, read as the reverse complement.
GTTTCTCTCATTTGTAGCTTTTATTACAACTGGCCTCATAGGTTTATTGGTTGGTTGCCTGGTTGACTGAGTGTGTCTCTCCCACGCGACTGTAACTCCATGAGGACAGTAGGCGCCATCTCTGTGTTAGTCACTGAAGTGGTTAGCACCTAGCACAGTGTGGGCCATGGTAGGTGGTACCCACTGTTTGTTGATTGAATGCTTGATGTAGCTGCCAGCCCCTGTCATTCTCACTCACAGGCTCACGCACTGAGAAAGCTGTGAGGGCCAGGAGAGTCTGAAGCTGTGATGTCCTTGTTCCCTACTGACCCTGAACCCCAGCGAGGACCCGTTCACTTAATGGCAGCCATTCGGGGATTTGGGTGGCCGGGTTCTGGGTGCTTGTGTTTAAACCACTGTGCCTCTGTATTTCTCCTTCCCAAAGAAACTGATGCTTGATCTCTGACCGTGTGTACATTGTTGGAGGAGAGCAGGAGAATGTTGACCTGAGATGTGAAGACATAGTTTCCAGAGAGACTCTGTCGGTGACTGCAAATTAATAGAGGCTCGGTGCTGGGGGAGGGGTGGGGAGGAAGGGGGCGGGAGGTGGCCATTACCCCGTGCCGTTTTGCTGGGGAATGATGCCGCTTTTCTTTTAGTGGTGGGTTAAGGGGATGAAAATCTGAATTGGCATATCTATAAACAAGTTATTACTTTAGCTGGGATATAATTGCTTGAGAAAATGCCATTATTTTCCCAATCTCAGTCCCTGGGAGTGTGGGGCCGACGCATGGCGGCTGCGGCTCTCGCATGTAGATGCTGAGAAGTCGCCGGGTGGGAAAACGCACTTTGGGTTAAAACCTGTTTATTTTTAAATCAATTGAGTTTTCTGTTTTCCATGGTGGAATGAAAACAAGGGTGGGGGGGCTTCCCCTCCTGCTTTCACTGCAGGTACAGAGTCGCCCACACTCGCCCCTCCCAACCCTTAGGTGCCTCTTTGCAGCCTCAGAACCTCAGAAAGACCCGGGGAGCCCAGCTCTTCTTCACAGATACGAGAGTTGGGGCCGGGGAGTGGGGACATGAGGGGCTCAGCTCCTGGCCTCATGCTTTCCCGCCACCCCCAGGAAACCACCTGCCAGGGATTGAACTGTGTCCCCCCAGTATCTATGTCGGGGCCTTAGAATGGGACCTTATTTGGAAAGAGGGTGTCGCAGATGTAATAAATAGATGGGGCCGGACTGGCGCAGGGAGGGCCCCACGCCGGCAGGACTGTTGTCCTCACCAGAGGGGAGATCTGAACAGACACAGGCTCACGGGAAGATGCCTGTGCCCACGGAGGCAGAGGCGGGGGAGGCTTCCACGGCCTCGGACCCCCAAATGGTCAGCACAGGCCTGGCTGCTAGGGCAGGGACATGGGTGGAGTCTCTTCTCGGCGCTGAGAAGGAGCCAGCGGCTGACCTTGGGCTCACACTTGTCGCCTCCAGAACAGTGAGACAGTAAATTCTATTGTTGAAGCCGCCCAGTCTGCGGCACTTGGCTATGGGCACCCCAGGAAATGGATGTGTCATCCGAGATCCTCGGCTGAGCCCCCATCCGTCACTGCCCCTTGAAGAGAAATCTATTCCCCCTGCCCCCGGCAGTCCCCCCCCCCAACGCCCCCCCCCCACACCGGGACCCCGCTGGGGCTCTCGCCTCCTGCACAGGGCCCCGGCTGCCCTTCCCAGTCCCAGAGGCAGAACCCGCCTGGGGTGCGGCCCTGAACCCCAGCGGGGAGCCCGGTCCTCCCTCTGTGGCCAGCAGGCGCTTCTGCAGCGCTTTGGGAGTCGCTCCATTTGTCGACTGTGACCTCTGGGACTGTCCGCTCTGTCCGTGCTCTCCTGTCGTTTCACGCCCGGCCTGGTGAGCCTGCCGGTGCGCACGCTCGTCTGTTGTCACCGAATCCGTCCTCCGAATCCTCATTCTCCCCCCTTCTCACCTCCACGATAGAGCTCTGCAAACTGTAAAGTGCCTTAGAAGGATCCCTGTGCTGATTTTCTCTTTGAGTACCTGTAGAGGCAGAGCACCCGGCTTCTGTCCATCCGGCTTTGCTGCCTCCCAGCAGTGTCCTTGAGGAAGTCACTCAGCCCCTCTGAACCTTGGTGTCCCCCTTGGTGGAGCGGTGAGGAGTGCCTCGTCTGCTGCGCGGCTGGTGGGGCCCAAGGGATGTGTGTAGGAGGCCTCGACAGCCGTGGATGGGAGACCGTGGACCCAGAGCCACGTGAAACCGGGCAGGAGGTGGGCTGGTGGGGGTTGGGGTGAGCTGGGCAGCTGGCACCACATTGAGAGGGGCTCAGAGGGAGGATGGTCCTCAGTGTCCTTGAGCTTCAGAATTTTTAATAGAAGCCAGCATAGCAGATTATCAGTGACAAATCCCCGCCGCTCAGTGTTTTGTTTTTAAAGCACCGTGAGAACCATACAAAGTAGGTTTATGGGCAGTTTTTGGCCTCATGAGCCACCATATGGTGACTTCTGCTGTAGAATTTGATACAGGTAGGATTCGATATTGGTGGCAGTGTTCGCTTCCTCTCTGTTATCCAAACCTGCTGGTTCAAGCATCCGCTTGGAGAACTCTGTTTAAAGCAGTGATTAATACAGACCAAGGAAAAGTAGGCTTGTGCTTCCTCCAGGAAGCCTTCCCTGATTTCCCCCCGCCCATCAGGGATAGGCAAAAATTTCCTGAAAGACCAGAGAGTAAATGTTTTAGACACTGAGAACCATTCCGTCTCATTGGTGCCAACTCAGCTCTGTCTCTGCGATGTAAGAGTAGCCAGAGATAACGTAGGCTTGGCAGTGTTCCAGTAAAATTTTATTTACAAAAACATGCCACCAGTCAGATTTGGCACTTGCTAACCCCCCTGAGTTAGAGACCGCTTTTACGTGCTGTCCTAATACCCTCAACCGCTTCCTGGCAGTGTGCTACAGCAGCTCAGAATGAAGCCATTAATTGAGCACTAAGTATGTGGCATGAGCAGCTATGAGCCCTTCATTTATATTTACGTACTCTGACCCCAAGTTTTCATGGCAGGTCCTGCTGTTCTCCCCATTTCAGGGGAAAGGAGGTTGCATTGCCTGGACGTGAAGCAGCTTCCCCAAGGTCACCCAGCTAGTCGAGGCCGAGCTGAGCTCCCATACTCTAAGAGCGAGACGGCTGCTCTCTGGTTCTCCCCGCAGCCTCTCTTTCACTCTTGTGTCTCTTTGCTGCCCAGCACATGGGCCCGCTTAAGGTATCTGCTTGGGAATCACTGACTGAGTGACAGGCATTGTTCAGGTTTTGCAAACCTGTCCAGGAGGGGGTTAAAGACGACGCTCCACAGAGCCTTCCAAATAGGCTGTGACAGTGACCATATGCCTGCTGCAGGAACAGGCCACCAGACTTTCCCAAGCAGCCCCCTCTATTTCCCTTGCACCGAGAGTCGGGCAGCCAGCTGGGGGAGGAAGCTCTGGTTTGGGTTTGCATGGAGTCCGTCTGGAACATCTGGTTGTCCTAAGGGCCCTGGGATCTGACAGGCCTCTGCGTGGGTGCCTGGTGAGCCTCCTGTCCCTACTAAGCGAAGGACTCCTAGGCAGATGAGAGTGACAGAGAAGACACACATGGTGTGGCTTCCTCCCGAAGGGTCCCTGAAGAATTCCATGTCAATGTGGTAAATTGATTCCTACTTGAAAAGCCTTCAGAGATTTCACCATCTTTAAAGGAGACCCCAGAGGGAATCCTCTGGACTATGACTGACCTCCTGGTAATTTCTCTGCTTTGGATGTTTCACCATGGTCTGATCAAGGCCCCGTATTACCCTGTACTCCTGGAGCAGAGCTCAAAGGGTAACAATAGAGATTACCCAAATGATGGGTAACAATAGAGATTGTGATGATTTCTATGGAGAACTTGTTATTTGCCAGATGCTGTCCATATACCATCTCCTTTGACCCTTTTGATTCCTATGTGGGTTAGATGCTGACCTCTACCTGAGGCACAGAGAGGTTAAATAATGTACCCAACGGCTCACAGCTCGTCGGTAGCACTGCTGGGACTGGAACCAGACAGTCCAGCTCCAGGGTGAGGGCTCTTCACCATCCTGTGGGGCTGGTCCCTCTGTGTGTGGCCTTAGTTACTTCCAGAAATGGTATCCTCCTGCACGGTCACACACGGAGGCTCTGGAGACTCATGAATGCTGACCGAAGTTGTGCTGGAGGTCGGTGAGGAGGGAGCCCTCCTCCAGAGCACTTCTCTCAGACACTGGCCTCTCTGTTGGGGTGGCTGTGTGATGTCAGCTCCTCTGCAGGAGCACCAGGAGAAAGCTGACTGCACTGGGCTTGCCTCACCAAGGAGAAGCGCTTTCCTTGGAAGGAGGGTGACTGGAGCCATGTTCCTGGCCCTCAGATCCTTGGGTGTCCTAGCACATGTTTCCCTAAACAGCAGAGATTTGATGTGCACCCCCAGGCTGTTTTCTTCCAGGTGCACATTCCCATGTTTTGCAATATGGATAGGCTAAGAATTTTTATGACTCTGTAGGAGTGTGACAGAAAGATTGGTCGTGGAGGACCCTCCAGGCAGTGTGGCATTCAGTGACCAGGGAAGTCGTGTGAAAACCTGGAGAAAAAGCATTCCAGACAGAGGGGAACGGCCTTGAGGCATGGGAATGAATGAAATGTTCTAGAAATAGATGGCAGGCCCTCAGTGCTGGAGCACAGAGGAAGAGGGAAGAATGGGGGAGACAAGCCTGAGAAACGGCAGGGCTCAGCTCCCGCGGGACTTTGTGGTAGACATTGCAGCTTTATTTCCAGACAGGAATGTTTGATTTGTGGTATATCCGATTTCTATTTGCCCTTTTATCTCTGTCCTCCAGCTGCCCGGTGGAGATGGGACAATGGGGACTGAACATTGACATGACTGTGTCAGATGGTCAAGATCAGAGAGGACAATTCTGGACACATTTTGGTGGCCCATCCCCCTGGCCTTACCCATGACTTGGGGCCGGCAGTCTGCAGTCGCGTGGAGGAAGAGTGGAATCCCCGTGACTCTGGCTGGCTCGAGCTCTAGGGTGGGTGGTTCTCCCTGGACTTGGGCATGCTGCTTCGAGCCGGCAGTATTGTTCTAATTTCCTTCCTCCTCCGCCAGCCTAGCTCGTTCTGGCAGCTTATAAATGTATCAAGAGCTTCAGCCTTATTGGATATGTATGTTTTGAGTGGGGAAAGCGGAATTCGCTCTCTCTGGCTTTGGTTTGGGGCCCTATTTTCCTTGTCTTATCCCTCCCTCCCTCCCCTAACCCCCCCCAGTCTGTTTTTGCTGATGATGGAAATGATGTTCGGATTAAGAACAGATCTCTTAAACCTAGACTTGACTTCCCTGGCGTTTCTCCCGGCTCTGTGGGGAGATGTTAAGGATGCCGAAGAAGTGGGGGTTGAAGTGATTATCTAATTGTGTGCAAATGAGAAGTGTGACTCCGGCAGACAAAGGGCACGACCAGAATCCTGTAAGAGCAGCACCCGACACGATTCCATTTCCTGACTTTAGGCTCCAAATGAATTTCTACTTGACTAAAAATACCTCAAGAGCTAGGTGGCAGTTTGAAAAAGCCATCGGTAAATTTAAAACAGGTTTGCTTGCCACTGATTATAGCAGAGGATGAAGTTAGAGGATTTTCCGCCACATGTTTTAACTCTTGTTTCTCCAGCCTATCCTGTATCCTCTTCGCTTTGGTTCTTGGGGGAGTTGGGATGGCAGGTTGTGTATTTAACTCATTTCCTGTTTTATAAACTGTCAGTGGCCAAGGATGATGTTGAATATATTTTAAAAGGCTCAAGACCTGTCTTGCTTAAGCGAAGAGGATGTGCAAAAGTCCTGGGGCTGAGCAGACACCATGTTCAGCGTACTTGGCTGGCTGAACATGAACTCGCTTCCCAGGCTACATCTTCCCCTGCCGTGTGCCTCCGGAGTGTCTCTGCCCCCTTCTCTACCTCTCGTGGTCGTGCTTTGAGATTGTCCTGCAGGTCCACTATCATTGACCAAAACTAGAAGCAGCTAGTGTCGATTACCTTTGTTTAAAATGCTTTCTGCATTATCTCGTTGGAGCCAATTCTCTTGCGTGTTGAAGTGGTGGGTTCTGCCCAGATACCCACATTCCGTGCTTCTGAAAAGAGTAGGGGAGTTCCCCTGACCGTCACCCACCCTTTTGTGTTCCAGAAAATGATTTACTACAAAGAACCACCCTTCCCCACATGACAGATCTAGTTTGCCAGTAACAAAGCCAGACATACACCATCCAAATTCTCATTCTTTGCCTCATAAATGATGAGCTGTGCTGATCGCCTCCACTAGTCAATCAAAACAGAATGCTTTCTCATCAGACTCTGGCGAAGCTTCTGTCCTGGTGCCAGGGCCCTTTGCTTTGGCCCACCCTCAACCTGAGCGGGCAGGGAACCCCTCCTGAGGACAAGCTGGTTTCAAGGTACAACATCCTTTGATCTGTCCATCACCCCTCCCTGTCCTGCGCTGGATCTGGATATCCTATGCCCAGTTCTTTCTGGTCTCATTTACTCTCTATAAAAGATAACCCTAATTTCTGAGGTGCTCATGAAGCTTATGGTCAAAGCACCCCCCTTACTGCAAGAGTCCTCATCTCCTTATTGCAGTCATCTTTTGCTCACTAAGTTGGGGTTTGTTTTCTCCTTGACAGCATTACTGTGGTGGTCTCCATTTTGCAGAGGAGGAAGCAGGGGCTCGGGGAGAGGGTCAGAGGCATCGGGGAGCTCCGGTCTCCCTGTACCTGTGCCCTCGACCCAGACCCTTTTCCCGTGCAGTAAGCTGCTTACCGAGGTCTGCTTAGGAGCTTGTGCCTTATCCAGACTCCATCTGGTCCCGCGCATGCTTATTAGCTACTTGGCGATGGCCCCAGCCCTGTTGGTACAGCATCTTTGTTTTCCGGTGCTGAGCTCTCCTCTTTGTCCCCTTGCACCTCTGCTAGCAGAAGAGAAATAGTGGGGCTAGCAGCCAAACCAGGCGCACTGGGTGGTGGGTCGCAGCTTGGATATTGGGGATGGGCACGATGTGACCCCGTGGGGAAGGGCCCGCAGGTGTCGATGTATGAGGACCAGCAGGAGAGACAGGGAAGGGCAGGACGGCCTTGCCCGCTGACTGCTCCTCCTTCCCTGGGCAGGGGGAGTCACTGCGGGTCTTCAGGACGAGGGTGTCCTGACGAAAACGATAATAATGATGGTGCTGATAAGAGCCCGCTCTTCCGTGTTTTTATAGCTCCTCTCCCAAGGTGCCCTTCTCCAGAAAGCTGGGAGTGCTCCGCAGATGTTACCTAATTAATCACCCGCGCTTCCCTGCCGAGGGAGGTGGGGGGTAACTCATATCCCCATTTTTCAAGGAAGGAAAATGAGGCAGTGAGAAGCTCTCAGGTAACTTCGTCAGGCAGTGCCAGCGCTGGGAACACCCTGCAGCAGCAAGGAGCTCCTCTTTCTGCCTTTACCTCTCACCCAGTGCGCACCGGGGGAGTAGAGACCCAGGATTGTCTGGATGTGCACTGAGAGTCTCATGAGGGGATCCCCGGCATTAAGGATGGGGGACAGGAAGCTTGGCGAAGTGCTTAGAGATGCTGGCCTGTGGGCCGGGTGTGGGCTGAGGTACACTTGGCTTTGGGCACCCCCCAGACTCTTGGTCTCCCCATCCTCTGCTCCCACCAAAGTCTCTCCCAGGGTATTTATGATCCTTTTCTGTGCCTGTTGACCTCCTTTGGCTTAACATTTTTCTGATTTTCTGTGTCTTCTTGGAGGCAGGGACCCTACCTTCTGTAATCTAACCCCAGTGCCTGGTTTCTGTTCTTTGGCTTCAGTATTCACTCTGCTCGCCACTCGCTCTGCTGGGACCTGGCCCCGCTCTTGGCCTCAGCGTCCTCATCTGCACAACGAGGTAATAGTCACACCTGCCTCATTGGGTTGCTTTGAGGAGTCGATACAATGCTCGACAAAAGCTGACCCCGTCTAACAAATCATCAACGTTCTTATTGTAGAAGCTTAAAAATAAATATGCTGGATCACTGCTTTAAACTGACGCATGAATACAGGTGCACCCTCGTTCCTCTGATGGATGTGTTACCAAAATATCGGGGAGGAAGAGGGTGCTCTGACATAGGACCATCTCTTTTGTTGATAACCATTATTATAGTCTTCAAGGAAACATGTTATCTGTCCTTCGTCATCTCTGCTTGGCCAAATCAGGCTTGGCTCCAAATTCCTGAGCCCCTCCTCCTCTCCAGCAAGTATTTAGTAACCCACAAACAAGGCTTAAACTTCCATTTAAAGCAACTCTGCTGTTAATCCTTTTATAAGAGCAAATCCTTTCTGAGCAAATCCTTTCCTCCCCTGTCCACTCCTCACTTCTCCCTCTTGCTCCCATTGTGTGTAGATGCCGGTTTTCCAATCTTCCTTCTTTTAAGATAGGGAGGTCCATGGAATGAATCTCAAGAGTGTCTGGATCAATATTCTCATTGAAAAGATGGGCGATGGGAGCTGGGAGTGGGGGATGGGGGCGCTTTTCACATCTGGCTAAGCAGAGAGAGGTTCAGCCTGTGTGTGTCTATCTCCAAAAGTGCTGTTATATCAGTGACACTTTAATTGTCTATGTTTATTGTAATATGACAAGTGATACCCCTATTGCTGTTTATTTTTCTTGGAAATAGGCAAACAGTAATTACGTTGCACCTACTCTGAGCTGTCCTATTCCAAACTCTTGCCTAAGTTTTCACTCCTGTACCCCAGCAAACTCCATGTGTCCCTGAGGCAGTGATGAGCTCACTTGTCCAACCCACCCAGCTAATGAGTGAGGTGCAGCCCCAGAGCTTCCAGTTCCAGGCGCCTCTCTAATACCCAAGTGTGCTGCTGGAGAGCTGTCACTTCTTAAAATAGACGTGTCAATAAAAGAGGGAAATTGGTTCTAGAAAATACTAAATTGCATGGGTCCTAGAGAAACAAACAGGAACTGTGAGATGCTGGTGTATGCAGTGGAAGTTTGGAGCAGCACAGGGCACCTTATGTTGTGTCAGGTGTGTTTCAATAAGGGCATGTGGGTGCCCAGCATTGGCCAAGGGGCCAGAAATGGAGAAATGTTTGGAAACAAACCAGCTCAAGACCCTGCCTTCATGCAGCGTGTCCTCTAGCCGGGAGCGCCCACACACAGAGGACAGATAAAAGAAGATGTTGCAGCTTACAGGACACGCAATGGTGCTTCGTGTGTGTGTGTGTGTTTGCGTGCATGTATGCATGCGTGCATCTGTGTGTGTTACAGGGACTGGGATGGGGCATCAGGACCAACTTAAGCTAGGTTAATCTCTCTGTCACCTCTATAGAAGTGACTTCAGAAGAGACACCAAAGTGACAGGAACCCCCTTTCTCTGCCTCCGCTTGCTCCTCTCTTCCGTCACCTCCTCTGCCCCGTGGGGGAGTACAGAACATTCAGGCCTGGTCTTGGGGTGGCTCCTTCATCCCTCAAGGACTCTGCAGTAACCTCTCATCAGGAATCCTTCCAGGCCTGGCGCTGGGAAGGACGGCAGCGCCTGACACCCCCTGTCAGGCGGAGATTGATATGCTTTGCCACGAGTGATTTATTTTTAGCTTTCTCCCTGAGCGAGGCAGTGAAGACATGGTTAGTTTATTATTAAACAGAACCATTTATTCATTCGTGTCTTTACATATTGGTGATGTCAGGGAGAAGTCAGATGGACTGGGCGGAGGGATTTTTACTCACTCAGAGCCGCTCCCCGCCTCTGGCCCGCTTAGCCCCTCCACTCAGTGAGGCGGCAGAGGGCTTTCTCCAGGCCGGGCTTGCAAAGTTGGCTGTCTTCTGAGCATGGTAGGTGGTGACGGGGAGGGCAGTGGCCCGTGGGCTCTGAGATGCCCACTACCTCTGAAGCAGCAGTTGCCGCGCACTTCCAGCCGATTAGAGGATTGGACCCAAGTGGCCAGATCTCCTGACTGTTTGAGAAAGTTGACAGCCAGACTTGGAACACACACCTGTCCTGAACTTGAGATAGTAGCAACTAATAGAAAAAGACTGAAATGCTTTACAGGCTCAACATGTCAATAGAGTAGAGCTGAGAGTCAGATTCAGCTGCTGGGGTTCCTGTCACTGACCTCTTCTCTCGGGAACCCTGAAACCCAGTCCTGGCCAACTGAGAAACCGAATGGATCCGGATTCATTCCTTGGGAAATGGTGCGAGAGTGACTCCCTTGAGCCCCCACCCCTGGGGTAACGCACGAAATCATCTGTACAGGACCTCCGTGAGTAGGAGTCCCTCACGGGGGCCGTGGTGGGTGCCCGGCCCGGCACACAGGCAGACGTGCGGCCAGAGGCCATCAGACCAGCCGCTCCGGAGCGCTTGGGGCCCCAGCTCGGCCCTCATGGGCGGTGCTGGCCGCATGCACAGCCAGCCCAGGTCCCGAGGTGCCAGCCCTGCTGGCTGCCCCTGACTGGCACAGGAGACTGTGACATCCCTCAGCGAGCCAGCCACCCCCGTATTTACTAGACACGGGTGGCTGTTTACACCTAAATTAAGAAACCAGATCCAATGAGAAGCCCAGTTCCCCAGTGGCACCAGCCACGTGACCATGATCAGCAGCCACAAGTGGTCGTCGGGTGCCCACTCGGTCATGCGGTTACTGGGCTTTCCCATGGCCACAGAGAGTTCTGCAGGGCAGTGCCACCTTGGTCCAGCCCCAGGGCCATGCAGCTCCTGTCGCCGACGCTGTGCCCGAGTGTGCCCGGTGTGCCAGTGTGCCCGTCTGCGCCTGATTTCAAGAATAAGGAGGCTGAGTCTGCACTTGACTTCTTTCCACTCCCCAGGCTAATGTGAGCCTCAGAAGACACCAGGGTCCGGCACCCCCACCTCCTGGTGCACAGATTACTCACCTTCCATCTTGGGGTACCCCAGGACGTGCCTGGTAGCTGCACATCGCGGCCTGGCCCTGCACCCCAGGCCCCCACTGCACCGAGTCTGAGTCTCATTTCTCTCCAGCATCCTCCCCGGGATAAACTTGCCTTTTCTTGTGGTAATGTTTGCTCAGAAGCCCTGAGGCTTCATGCCCCCCGCAGGCAGTGCTAACCTAACGGGTTTCCATCGCTCAGCTGGCCTCTGATTTAAAGCTGCCTGTCAGATGTTAGAAATTAGCCGTTTGGGCTGAGTTTCAGAGAAGTTGCTGCCAGATGGGAACTCCTAAGTGTTCCCTTCTATATATAGTCTTTATGGCTAGTTCGCTGGAGTTAGCGTGGTTTATTTTAGGAGGTGACTTCGTGGAGCAGGGCATGGTGGATTGGGCTGCCCAGCACCCATGGGCAGCATTTGGAAGATTGCTAAGGCTGACATCAGCAGGAAGATGGGCTGGCCCCTGACAGTTCTGGAAGAAGAAGATGCGCTTTTGACTGTCTTGTCCTTTGTTTCTGCACCTGTCCTGAGAAATGGCTGGGAGTAACGTCCACTTCACAGATCAAGCGGTTAAACTAGTAACTTTGCAGTATACCTGTCATTACAAAGTGGTCTTCTGAAGCCTTGTTTTATATCCGTCGCAGTAAATAATCAGGTTTCTGTAGTGCTCTGTGCATGGGAAAATAATGACAAGAAAAATGAGGGTAGAGCTGGGCTTTAAGCTCAGATTAATAGAACACTGTGTGAAGAGCTTGGACTTTGGAGCAAGAGCCAGGTTCGAATCCCAGGTCGATCTCTTACCAGCTCTGATGCTGGAGCATTTTGCTATCCCATCATCCCAGTTTTCTCAGCTGTGAACTGGGGATCCTGCCTTCTAATGTTGTCATGAGGGTGAAAATGAGAATTAAAAAGAGTGGAGGCTATTAAGTACCTGACCATACGAGGTGCTTAATAATGGCAGCCATTACTGCTTTATTTGCAGGAAAGGAAACCTTCCATGATATTTTCCTAGAAATGACACAATTTGAGAGCGCTTCTTGCTGGAATTCTCACTAGGATTTTAGGTTAAGTTATGCAGGCATGTATTCCAAGGACCACTTTTTGGGAAAAACTTTCTGGTGACCCAGCAGGAGCAAACCTCAAGCAGATTTTCTTGCAAGAGTCTGGCCTCTTGGAGCAAACCCAACAGAAATAATTAAGATCATAGAGCATATTGTTTAAGAGGTGATTATATTAAAATGATTTATTTTTTCTAAAAATTTGTGCCTTGGAACACACCCCTAACCACACATTGTCTCCTTGCCAGGGTTGGTATTTGTGCTGTTCATTTTAGAAGAGATAGTCCTCTCCACAATTGCCCACTAGATGCTGGCTGACATTTGGTCACGCACTGAGCATTTATTGAGTGTCTGCTGAATGCATTGCCTGGAGGGTTAGATCTCCTACTACTGCAGTGCACACATTTGGATTATTCTCATCCAACTGTGGGGAAGGAGAAAAAGAACAATGCAAAGAGTCTGAATATCTTTGTCCTTCCAAGCCTCAGTTTTCCTCTCTGTCCAGTTGGCGTGACTGCATAGAATGGTGTCCAGGGTCTTTTCAGCTCTTTGATTTTAGAATTCAACCCGGTTCACGAACTCCCTTTCCTGGTTCCGATCCCAGCAGACTGATTCAGAAAGGTTTGTTCGACCTTCTTCATCTAAATGAGGAGGTTTCAGGATGAGAGGGAGTGCCTAAATGCTTTAACTCATAGGCTTTTCGTGATTGAACCAGAAATAGAAAATAAATTGTGTCTGGGTTTGGGGGTTTGGAATGTGAGAATTATTGGGACGGGGTGGACTGATTGCCTGGGGTCATAGCTTCCATCCAGGGAAGGCATAAACGTTTCATCTCACTGGCAGGGATGTGTGTGACTTAGGCGTGTTGGGGGCTGACAGTGAGTGAGCTAAGTGGATTTCTAAGTCTTTCTCAGGGACTGGAGCAGGCTGGCAGGCCCACCAGGTAGAGCCTGAACTCTTCTGTCTCTCCTGTGATGGTGGGGACACTGTCACCATGTCCAGCGAAAGGCATAGGCCTGGCCAGCTGGCCACTAGGTCTGATGAACTGGGAGTCTCTCATCAGTGTGCTCACTGAGACCCCCATGGGGCTCTCCTCCCCCCACATTTATAGCAGGGTGAAATGTAATGAAAACGCTCATTCTGTTACAGGGAAGCAGAAGAGAAAAGGTCTGTCTTTCCTTTGTCTCCCACTGTGCCCTCTGGGTATCTCCATTCGAGCAATTTATTTTAAATGGTTAAAATAAAAATAATAAGGAGGGGGTGGGAGCGGAGGGAGCATTTATTTGGCGTGTGCTGCGCTTGGTCCCCATTGTTCACTAATTGCTCCTGACGGCTGTCGTGTCCATATTGTTACTGTGTCATTACCCCTGTTCTGTAAGGGAGGAAACAATTACAGAGGTTTGAGAACTTGCCTGAGATCCCACAACTAGTGATTGCCCAAGCCCTGCGCCTTCAGTTCCCACCCGCCCCCTTCCTGCGGTCATTCTGTCCTGGAGCTTGTTTGCGCGGTGCCCTGGGAAAGGGCTAGCTTGGCCCGCCATGGTTGGGCCTGTGTTCCCGCCTGTGTCCGTAAAGCCAGGATTTCTCAGCCTCACACCACTGACATGTTCTTTCCTGTGGGGGCCTGTTCTGTGCCTTGTAGGAGGCTCAGCAGCCCTCCTGGCCTCTCCCATACACCCCCCTCCCCAAGTTGTGTCAAACACGAACATCTCTAGACATTGCCAGATGTTGCCCGGAAGAGGCCCAAACAGCCACCGTCAAGGACCTCATCCTGGGTCATGGCGGCACCGCAGGGTGGCCCTTTGGAGGCCCAGAAGCACTGGCGAGGGTCCAGCGCTCCACTTCCTGCTGTCCACGGGCTGGGGAGGTGCTGTCCAGCTGGGGGTGAGCATAGAAGGCGCACAGTGCTCGGGCTAGTGGCGATGGCCCTGGCACAGCCCTGCCTGGCCCACTCCGTGCTGCCTGCACCCACACTGCAGGGACCCCAGGACCCCAACAACTCAAGTCTGTGTCTTCAGAGGGGACACCCCAGGGCGTGGCATTTGGAGTTGAGGTTCATGAAGGCTTCTTTACCCGAAATGTGGACGTCCACAGCAGGCTGCCTGAGCCAGTGGCAAACCCATTCTGCACGCCAGTGGGGATTTAGTGCATGCGCACAAGCCCCAGTCTCTCCAGAGCGTGCACGGCCTTGACCACTGAACTCGATATCTTACTGTATTTCAAGTGCTGTCATTGGCCAGAGCGCCTTGTAAATCAGCAGTCACTGGCGAACCCAACTTTGTGATGGCTGCATCACTTGGAGCAGTTTGTTTTTCCAAGCCTTGAATGCAGCCTCTCCATCTGCTAAAACAAAAAGAACATTCCCTTGAACCAGAAAACAGCAACAAAAATCTTAAAACGTCCTGTGCTGGGAGGGGGTGTTGCCCTGTGGTTTGATCGGAAAGATTTAGACTAAGAGCAAAGGCTTTGAGCCAGGCTGTTTTCAGGTAGAGACCTCCCACTTCCCCAGGAAGTGGGGTCCTGGGTGAGTCATTCACTAATCTAAGCCTTTGATTCTGCATCGATAAAGAGACACAGAGTAGTGCCTGTTGCCTCCCATGTAAGAATTGAGAGAATCAATACTTTTAAAGGGTTTAGAACAGTGCGTGGTAGGTGGCTCCAGACAGGTGAGCCTAAAAATGACCGCAGGGGGATTTGGGCCACACAGGCACAAGAGGACCCTTGGTTCCCACACCTTACCTGCTGTGTGGTGAAAACAAGTGTCTTTACCTCTCTGGGCCTGTGTTTTTCCTATATTGACACTCGTGTTGTGGTAGAGCAACCAACTCATCTAGTCAGGGACTTTCCTGACTTCAGTACTAAGCACCCGTGCGCTCAGTCCCAGCCAACTGGGGTGGCTGGGGTGGTAGGCACAGCAGTTATGGGGTCGAAACAAACCCGCGCACATACTGGGTGTCAGTAAATGGGGGTTTGTGTGTGTGTGTTGGGGGGGTGTTTTTACTGGTCATCTCTAAGTGCCTGTGGCATTTTCTCAGGCATAGAACTCAGAGTTGCAGTTTGACATTTGTCTAAGCAACCTAGGTCGATTTCTTGTTTTTTGTTTTGTTTTGTTTTTTGTTTGTTTTTTGTACAGGAGAAATATTTTATCAGACTTACTATGCTGCCACATAGCACCACTTGGGTGTTTCATTGTCCCTGACAGTAACGAGGACTGAGTCATCTGTAAAGCGGTAGGTGGCGGCCATCTATGACAGGCTGTGTGGGACGTGTGAAGATCCCTCAACATGGGAGAGAAACCACTACAAACTCCTCTTGAAAAGCTTCATTGTTTTGGTTTACCGAGTTGGTTTTCAGAGGTACCTTTGACTCCAATTATGTGAAGCCAAGTAATATGATGCAGATAGTAGTACTGGAAGCTGGCTTCTAACAAAGAGTCACATCACTGTACACATAAACCTTGTAAGTGATTCCCTGATGCTCTTGGGACAAGACCCAGACTCCTTCCTAGGACCCACAGGCTCTCTCTGACCTACCCCTACTTCCTCTCCTTCTACCCAGCCCTCAACATTCTAGGTTCAGGCTTTCTTTCTTTCTTAAAAATAATGTATGCCTCCCTACCTCTGAGCATTCGTTAATGCTGTTCCTTCTGCCTAAAATGCTTATCCTTTCTCCCATATCAGACAAGTTGATTTTTACTTCTTTGAAGCCCAGTTTGTCACTTCCTGAAAGAATCTTCCAGACCTTCCACCCCACTTGAAGTTCCTCTGTTTCGTGTCCTTCCTAAGTTCTCCACTAATTATCACTAATGTGATAAAACCTTTCATTTTGTCATTGCTTGTTTATTATATGATGATTGACGTAATCAATCCCTATTCTGTCCGCTGTGTTCATTGTAAAGGTGACAGTTGTTGAATTTCACACGCGTCAGGAGAGGCTCAAGAGCAGAGTATTTGAGACCAGGGGGTTCTGGAGACAGAGTTTCTAGATTTGGTCAACATCTGGCTCCACCGCTTCACAGCTGTGTAGCTTTGGGCATGTGATACAGTTGCTCTGAGCCCAGTTCCCACATCTGGGCACTAATAATAAATATTTCACCTCTCACTGGGTAGTTGTGAGTATTAAGTGACCTCATACAATGTGTCAGGGGCTTCAAATAGTGTCTGACACTTAGGTGGGAGTTGTTTCCATCAGTTGTACTACTAGAAGTAGCAGTGATCACCCTGAAAAAATTGGCCAGCCAACTTAAGACCATATTGAAAGAGAGAATGTTAATTGTTCTGTTTGGGCCACTTTTGTGACTTGTTTTATTAATTAGTATTAGCAAGCTGTGTGATTACAGGAGATTGTTTAAAGGTTCAGTCTCCTCATCTGTGGCATGGGTCATCACCACCTATCCGCCAGGTTGATGAAAAAGCTCGAAAGGATGGGGTGGTAGGTGGCAAAGCCCTGGCTGGGACACTTGACAGATGCTGGATGGAATATATCAGTCCTAGCACCTTGAGAAACTCCTCGCTGGCCACGATCAGGGATGCCCAAATAGTGCTGGGGATCTCGGAGCTGAACCTTAAAGTCAGGTTCCCACAATAACCCTTCAGGGAGAGGTCTGCTGCTCTGTGATTTAAAACAAAACAAAAAATAATAGTGGTTTTACATAGCAACTAATGACATACCAGACAAGTGATTGGAGAATGAGTTGTTAAACACAATAAATACAGCTAAGGTTATATTGATATATTAGGAGAGTGGTGGTGTGTAATACGCTTTAGAAATGAGATGTTGTCGGGCCTCCCCGGTGGCGCAGCAGTTAAGCGCTGCGCTGTGGAGCTGTTGGCAGCGGCGACGCGAGTTCGACGCCCAGCCAGGGAGAATCCCACATGGCACGGCAGATCTCTCCTGCCTTGCCCGCTGCTCCCCTCAGCAGTGTGTTTCTGATCTGCCTGTTCTGCTACCCGTTCTGTCTCTGGTGAACCCTCTCGCCACCCCACGCCTCTGGCCTGTACCCCAACTTGTATGTATAAATAAAAAATAAATCTTTAAAAAAAAAAAAAAGAAATGAGATGTTGTCTAGAGGTCTTTTTGTCTGTCATTGTTAGTCCCCACAGCCCAAGCTTCATAAAAGAAATACTTATTTGATGATTATTATGAATCAGGTATTACTCTAAGCTTTACAGATACTCATTCAGTCAATTCTGGTAACAGCCATGGAAGACGCATTTTTACCTATTTCACATATAAGGAAACTGAGGCACCAAGATGTCAAATAACTTGTTCAAGCTCACAGTAATCAACTGGCCCACATTGGAGCACAGGTGATCAGGTGCCAGAGTCCATGTTCTCAGCCACTACGCCATGGTAGAGTCACGTGGGAGAATGAGGACTGCAAATGGATGAATGCAACACTCCACTCACCCTTGACCAGGCCAGACCAGCTGTCCTTGGTCCTGAATTCTGTAGGCCTCTTCATTAATGGGACTTGTCTACTGGAGTCTAGAATACTAACACTGGGAGGATTTTTGCCCTCAAACTGAGGGAAACCAGACCACCTCTTCTTTCTACCTTTGACATTGTACACACCCTCTACAAACCCTCTCCCCAGCCTGAGTCTCTTTTACTCAGTTAAAATGTGTGTGTAGTATATCATACCTGCTGGAAGCCGGGTCTTAATTAGCCTTAATTTTTGAAGTCTGCAGCTGTAAACTGTGTTGAAGAGATTGAAAAGATTAGTGCACTAGTAATAAGATAATTGTTCCTGAGAAATGCTGTTAGCATGTAAACACAGTTAGCGTGTGAAATCAGAACAACTGTAATATTTCCCCTTTTTCGTGTTTAAAGATGCTCCTGCATGAATAATTATAAGTAAATGCAAAGTGCGGAAATGGAATACGGCATGCTTTTCCTTTATTCTTCCCGCTTATCTCACAGCTCAGGAGTAAAAGTCTGCTTGGTGGAATTTCTCTCCTGAAGCTGGTTTCCACTTCCCAGCAGCCACTGGGAGCTAGTACGGGAGTGGGGGACTCAAGGAGAATTCCCTAAAATTGGAGATGGTAGGCAGACAAAAGCCTCAGGTCCTGGCGCAGCTCTTACGGAGGATTTGAGATGGAACTGACTACAGAGACGTGCATGTAAATGCTCAGAGATGTGTGTGTGCGTGTGTGCGTGTGCATAGATACACACTCATATAGAGAGCTGAAGAAAGATGGCCATGGCTACATCAAGAGAAGCAGCTGCAGTAACCCACCATCCACTTTCTTAGACCTAAAAAACTCCAAGGAGATCTGTCCCCACACAGAGAACCTGCTGTTTCTGTTGAGTTTTGTTTCCCTAGATAAATTGGGAATTTGCTTTCATTTTATGATGTCAATGCAGGTTAATACCTTCCCAAGAGACCGTCGCTCATCAGCTGCGCCACTGCTCCCCAAGGAGGGCCTCTCTGCCCCCCTCAGCCCAGATGCTGGCCAATCAGTGGGTCGGCCTTGTCTGCTTTTTCGCAGTCTTTGCACAGAGTTACTTTGACTTGCAGTCAGAAAGACCTTACATACTTACCTGGCAGGGGAGATACCATGATCACGAAGGTGGTTTTCCCAGGGCGAGGCTTATCCATTGCACTCTGGATGTGCTGACCCCTGCGATTTCCCCAAATGTGGGAAATTCGACTGCATAATTTGTGGTAGTGGGGGACTGCATTTGCGCTCTCCCCTGGCAAAAAAAAAAAAAAAGAAAGACCTTACAGCCCTCAACTGGCCAAGTCAGGCATTCGTCTCTTAGATTCCAGCCCAGTGCGACTTGAGGCTCGGTGGACCAGGGTGCAAGAATCTACCCAGTGGTGTCTTTGTGGCAGACCCAGGACTTCATTAAGTATAAAAACAAAGAAGATAGTCCTTGGCCTTTGGGAGGCAGGACAAGTTGTCCAAGGAGTGCATAGTAGGGAGTGAGGAGAGCCCAGGCCCCCCACCTTCACTTACCGGCATACACTGCTCCTGACCCTGGTTTCAGGTTGCCCTTGAACATCATCGCCATGTTGAAAATACGGCCAGTCTACTTTCTCTGCCCGTGGATTTCTCTCCAAGCCCAGGGTTCCAGTGGGAGTGACTGGACGTGATAAACCAGAGATCGCAGGCTCTACCTCAAGAGCAGCCCGCAGGTAGCCCGAGCAAGGGAAGGATGTTTGAGGAGCAAGCTGGGGTCACACACCCCGCTAAGAGGGATAGCTCAGTCCCAGATCCACACACCTTATGGAGGTGATGCTTTCATGTCCCTGGTCTTCTGCTCTTCCAAGAGATGCCAGAACATGGGCATTTCCCAAGAAACCGCCCTCATTTTAAGTGTCGGCGTCACATAGAGCATTTTTCTTTGGAAAGCCTGGCGCATGCAGCCTGAACAGAATGTAGCTGAATCTTGCTTCCAGGGTCCCCAATTTGTGCTTTGCCACCTCTGCAGTAAAACCCTGAAGGTCATGTCCTCGGCGGACTTTTTAAACAGAGACCACGGCTGGGGTATGTGCGCCGCGCATCTGGTTGGCTGGAGAGCACCACTCACCTGGGTCTGCCTCTGTGGCCTGTCCTCGTACCGCCCCGCCCCCTCCGCACAGATGTCTCAGTGGAGCCTGGGAAAGGAGCACTTGCGCTCCCGAATGGGCCCTGCAGTGATGCCAGCGTGGCCTGCGTGTGAGTGAGGGTGCCCCACCCGCCCTGGCGCGGGAAAGCAAACAAATCAAAGGGGAGCTTTGTAGACGCACTGACCGCAGTGGTCGTCTCCTGGGTGCTGATTATCAGCTTGCACGGGGATCTCAGGCCCTCGCCTGACCTTGGCACGAGGTCTGGCAAATTGGCTTTCTGGGTGCAGAATTAATGGGCCGTTGCAGAAACAAAGCCATTGAGACCGAGTTGAGGAGAGTCCTCTATTCAGCGGTGAAAGGAGCTCATTTAGGAAATCGGTGTGTGCCCGGACCCCCTTCCTCCGGCCTCCGCCCCCTCCCCCCAGCTGGGGCTTTGTGGGCTGCAGCAGGGTGCTCTCGCCTGCGCTGTGCTTTCTCCCAGGCTTCCTGTCTGCGCAGCTTCTGGGCTGCCCCCACGGAAGGGAGCTGG
Source organism: Scalopus aquaticus (assembly GCA_004024925.1). Lineage (NCBI taxonomy): Eukaryota > Metazoa > Chordata > Mammalia > Eulipotyphla > Talpidae > Scalopus > Scalopus aquaticus. Next base: position 199,946 of record PVIJ01001048.1, on the reverse strand, counting down.
ACTCCAGGACCCCTCACGTTCCCGGCTCCTCCTGGGACCAAGTCTGTTGTCGGGGGTGATGACAGGGCTTCCTTCCGGGAGACCTGGGAACAAACGGCCCCTTGCACTGCCGCCCGAGGTGGCCGTGCGGATGCCAGCGAACAGCGGGCGCTGGTGGCCTCTTCCGTTCTGCCCTCCGCCCCAACCCTCCCCACCTGCCTCCCCCTCACCTGGACTCACCACCCCCCCAAAAAGTCAGGACTTCAAACCCCATGTGGGAGCTTCTAAATGCATCTGTACTGGGGCTCAGCTTTCTCGCAGATGACCAGAGTTTTTCTGTGTCTTCTTTCAAGTCATAGCAGCCTGAACTTTTCTTTCTTGGGACTCAGGCAGTGAAGGGGGGTCATATTGAGTCAGCTGTCCAGTTGGTAAAATAGATCCTGCCTTTAGGAGGAGAAAAATAGGGTAGTTAAGAGAGAGGGGGCTCACAGACTCAGATGCTTCCAGAACCCAGCTCTGGGCTGGGGGGTGTCTCTGGCCAAGATGGGGTGTGCACCTACTCAGCCCCAGCGGGAGCCGTGCCCGCCTGCACACCAGTTGGCCAGATCTTCTGATGTTTTACAAAAAAGCCAGACATCTGGGCATTGTGGAATTACACAATTTTTAAATGTTGGCAACTAGTTAAAAAAAAAAAGTGTTATGCAACATGTAGGTCAAGCCATACCACATTCAGACCTTGGTGTTTTTAAAAGATCGCTGTCCATGTGGATCTGGCTCTGTGGCTTTGGGCAAGTCTTTCTGAGCCTCAGTTTCCCTCCTGTGTAAGTTAGGAACAAGTCTGCAAGCTGGCCACCATCTGCAGCAGAAGCCAATACACAACACCACCGAGAGCTGCTCCCGACGGCGAGAGCATAACATCAGATCACCTGTCTTCCCAGGCTTCGCCCGGAGTAGCCACCACGTGAGGCTGGAATGCAGATTTGCAGAGTGCACAGACATGGCTAAATGCTGTGCTTCCCAAGGTCTTAATAACGGCAGTCGGACTGACGCCTGCACCGTCAGGCAGCCCAGGAGCAGACCGGAGCCAGGAAGGGGCACTTTGCTCCCTGCTCAAACTGCCCGACTTGGACCCTGACTTTTTTTTTTTTTAAGATTTATTTATGTATACAAGAACTGGGGTGCAGGCCAGAGGTGTGGGGGGTGAGAGGATTCCCCAGAGACAGAGTGGGGAGCAGAACAGGCGGATCTACTGAAATACACTGCTGAGGGGAGCAGCGGGAACACAGGAGAGGTCTGCTGCGCCCTGTGGGAAGCTCCCTGGCTGGGGCTCGAACTCGTGCTGCAGTGGCTGCGGACAGCTTCATAGTGCTGAGACTTAGCCCGTTGCGCCACCAGGGAGGCCCTGAGCCCGGCTTTCATTGTCAGGGAGCCTCTGCCCGCCCACCTACTGCTTCCCCACCTGCCTGTCCTCTCTCCCCCAGCCTAGGTGTCTCCCCTAGGGAGGGCAGAGCTGGAGCCTGGGAGTGCGCCCTCTGCAGCAGCTGCAGAGCCCTCCGCTCCATCACCCTGCACCCTGGGATCGGGTTTTCCCGTGACTCGAGTCAGCACGTCCGTGTGTGGGTGCCTGGAAGCTGTCCAGCCACGAAGCACTGCTGAATCACAGTTTCCCCAGAGCTGGGATACGCTATCTTTTGAACAAAAGATGTCCTGGCTAGAGGCTCTTGCGAGGGAGCGGAAGAAGAGGAAATGAAGAAAAAGGGAGAGGAGGAGGGACATGCATAGAAATTTATTTTGGCGAAAAGGGATGAACCCAGAAGTTGGTATCAAAGAATTTGGCTGCTAAACTGGATTCAGATACAAACTGTGTGTGGCCGTTCAGAAAATCATTTCTCATTCCAGATTTCGCCTGCCTCACCAGACAATGATGGGTCTGATTCAGGTCAGGGATGGAAATAAGTCTCATCTCATAGGAAGGCCGGAATCTGTCGGTCATGTCTGCTCACACATTGCAGGTTGGAGGCTGGGTAATTGCTGAGTAATATCCGCCTTGGGGACCGTGCAGGGAAGTTGCTGCTCACCTTCCCTCCTTCTGATCCGGGTATTTGCAGGCTTGGATTCTGGGATTGGAATGTAAACTGCTTCCAGGTGAAACAGATCCTCCCTCCCCCCTCCCCCAGCATTCCCGGGACTACAGAACAGAGTGCTGGGTCTGGAGGCCTGGGCAGTCTCTGCGGGACCCTTGGTAGCCTTGGAGCCAGCAGAGTCGCCTGTCATCTCGGTGACCACAGGCAGCGGCTGCAGAATTGGTAGGTACCGCGGCCCCTGCCTGGGAAAAGCTAATTATTGGGCTGAGCTGGAGATGTGGCCTGTGTTCCCAGCCCCAGGAAGGCTCGTGTCCAAGAGGAGCCAGAGGCGACCAGCTGTGGGCGGACAGGGGACTCAGCGGCATCTGCTGGCACCCCTTGTCTGGCTTGCTTGGGTGGAGGCTGCATTGCTCGGTTTTTTCTTGGCACGTGGGTCTGTCTTGTTTCTGGTCTGAAATGCCTTTGGGCTGTGAGACAGCCCTGTAAAGTGAGAGGGATTGTTCTCCAAGACAAACTAACACTTGCGGCTTGAACACGCTCCACCAGGATGGATCAAGGCTGCGATATACCAGCTCAGGCAGTGGCCCTGGGAGATGGTAATGAATCCGAGGACCCATAGTAAGGAGTTGGGAAGAGCTAGTATCGGGCATGTGGTTCAGGCCCCTTCTCCTCCTGGGCCAGCTGCTCATGGAACCTGAAGTGTGTTTAGATTGCAGTTCAAGATACGCTTGTATTGCTGGGAAGCGATGTTGCTTAGTGACCCCAAAACACGGCCTGGGGAGCCGGGGGCCCTGGTTGAAATGCTGCTCCCGCCACTTACTAACAAATGACGTGGAGTAAATTGCTGCTTCTGAGCCTCAGTTGTACCACCCGTAAAGTGGGTCTGTTAACACTTATATCCTAGAGTTGGTGTGACGTTTACGTGAGCTAGGACCCACAGCCCATTTTGAATAATGTCTTGTGTTTAGTATGAGCCTGGCGTTGGCTTCTGTTTTCGTTGTTGGGACTAAGCAGCACGTGACGCTGGGCAGACCTCGTGCGTCGGCGGGTGATGAAGGTGATGCTTGCAGCTGTGAGGCAGCAGCGGCGGGCTGGGGGCTTCGTGGTTGTGCAGAGAGGCACGTCCAGCATTGCTCCATCTTTCAGGCTTTTTTAAAAAAAATATATATATATATATTGTTATTTGTATCTTTTACATTTTGTATTCCCCTTGGGTAACCCACCACCAAGTCACCCGTGATCCATCTCCGTGGTCCCTTGTGTTCTTTTCTACTCCATTTTGTGCCCTAACCCTCCACCCTCCCCCCCACCCCGAGTGTCTCTCTCCTATAGTCCTGTTATAAGTGAAACCATCTTTCAGTTTTTTAAGAAAAGTGAGAAGACTGGATTTGTATGTGAAATAGCCTGGTTTTAAAACATTGCCTGTTGTAGCGCCACCAGGCACCGGGCAGGTTCTCTATGATCCGGGCAGACGGGTAAAGGAGAATCCTGGAGCCTCAGTGGCTTTTTCAAGCTTTAAATGTTTTTCTAAAGCATTTATGGAGGGGCAGCCAGGTGCAGGGCGGCAGGGGGGCCTCCCAGCCCCCGGCAAATCTTGAGACTACTCTCTCGTTCTCTCATGGTCTCTCTGCTGTACCCCGCCGCACGGTCTGCTGCCACGCTCTGTTCTCACATCCTCAGGCTCCAGGCCAGGTGTGTCCACTCACGCACGCCCACACCCTGCTCTAGGCGCCGCCAGCAGGCACGCGTGTAGGACCACAGGGGTCTGTCATTAATGCTAATGGCGGTAGGGCGGAAACTCCTGACCTTTCTTTCATTTACCCTACACCAGTGATTTCAAATAATTCATCAAGGAAACAGGCAAAAAAAAAAAATACTCCAGCATGAATCATCCAGAGGGCACTTATTGGCTTAAACTCTTCGTAACTCAAGCCTCTAATCGTCCAGGCACGTGTATACAAAACTTGTAGTTCTGAGAATTGGAATTCAGTGTGCTTCTCGAAGGCTGACAGAACCTCTGGAGGCACACACAGAACAGTGCTCCATACAGGGGGGTCAGGATTTTGGTGACCATTTGTGTGCAGAGATACACCCAGCTGAAGAAGCTGCAACGTCATTCCTGACTTGCCACGTGTCTGTAGTTTCTCGTGTCTTCCGAGGCTGTGGGTGATTAACTACCAGCTCCAAAGACCGAGGTTTCACTGTGAGCTGCTATTGCTCAGTTCGGGTTCTGGGCTAAAGAGGTGAAGGAAAGAGTAATAGGAAAGAGGCCTGTGAACTTTTAAAACCTTTAATACAAGAGAGACAAGGAGGAAACTCCCCCCGTTGAGGAACCCAGCCAGCTCTGCCCCTGCGTCTCTAAAGCAGCGCCCTTGTCCTCACTGTGGTTTCTGTGTCCCCCCCTGGGTCCTCCGAGAAGGTGAGTTTGCATTTTCCAACAAGGTGCGCGCTGTGTGATTCTGGCCTGGGCGCGCCTTGCCAATGCAGCCTTTCTTAGCGAACAAGGGGCGCTCTGTGCCGCTGGCTTCCCTCCCACATGGCCACGCCGCCCGCCGGGCACGCGCTCTGCCTCCGTCGCAGGGGCCGCGATGCGTGAGATAAGCTCGCTGGGGGATCTCGCTGGAGAGAAAGCCCCATTGTGGGAGCACCTTGCCGCAGCCCTGGCACACACAGAGCCAAGGAGGGGTCACGCGTCCTTGGGGAAGGAATGCTGGGAGTGGAGGGTGGTGACTGGGTTTCTGGAGCAGCAGGGTCGCCTTCACTGGAATGGGGAGAACGGAACTGGGAGAAGAAGCCCGCGCCCTGCTGGAACCTGGATGTGTGTTCGTGGCAAGCCCCAAGGCAGGGGGGCTGGGCAGGCAGCCGAGCCTCCCAGACTCCCGCAAGTCCTTGAGCTTTTCTCCCTGGACTTTCTCTAGTGGTCCCTGGTGGTCTCGCCTCTTCTGTAGTCGCTCGTCCTCTCGTCGCCGTCCTCCGTCTGAGTGACATTGTCCTTATAGCCCTGGCCTGTAGGCTCAGGTGTACACACTTAGGCACACCCACACCATGCTCCGGGTGTGCACAATCAGGCCCCGTGCCCACGCTCCCAAGCGCCTCCTGCCTAGCTAAGCACAATCATGGCCACAGGGGATAGCCCCAGAGGCTAGTGGCACAAAAAGCCTGAGTAATTCACTTATCTACACCCCGAAACATTGCAGTGTTGAAAATCCTAACCCCTGCATGATGGTATTTGGAGGTGGGGTCTTTGAGAGGTGACTAGGTGATAAGGGTGGAATTCTCAAGAAGGATGAGGATCCTTATTTAAAAAAGGACCCCAGGGCCTCCCTGGTGGTGCAGTGGTTGAGTGCTGCACTCTGGAGCTGTCGGCAGCGGCGATGCGAGTTCGACGCCCAGCCAGGGAGATTCCCACATGGCGCGGCAGACCTCTCCTGCCTTGCCCGCTGCTCCCCTCAGCAGTGTATTTCCGTCCATCTGCCTGTTCTGCTCCCCACTCGGTCTCTGGTGAACCCTCTCGCCACCCCATGCCTCTGGCCTGTACCCCAGCTTGTATGCATAAATAAATAAATCTTTAAAAAAAATTAAAAAATGAAAAAGGACCCCAGAGCGCTCCCTGGCCCTTCTGCTATAGGATCACCCTGTGGGATGGCACCCGCCACGCACCAGAAATGCAGGCACCTGGGTCCTAGGCTCTGGCCTCCACAACTATTTGAAATACCTTTCTGTTGTTCGTTGGTCACTCGATGTGTGGTTTTCTGGTGTAGTTGTCTGAACAGACCAAGACACACCCATCACCCATCATGGACATTCCTGGGGGGCGTGAGCACCAGCCCTCTTGGGGGGGCCGGCTTGGGGTCACAGGTAGGGATCCTGTTCTGGATTTCTGGCTGGCTCCTTGTCACCTTGGAAACTTCCAGTCTTGCATTCCTGGTGAGTTAATGTGGGGTTATCAGGCTTCCGTAGACATAAGAATCCCCCCAGGGTGTTTATGAAAAATGCCGAGTCTTTGGATCCTTGCCCAGGATCTGAATTCGGTAAGTTCAGACTTTTAGATATTGGGTAAGAGACCCGTTTCTGGCAGCTTCCAGGCCTGAGTCTCAGGACTGACTCCATCCCAAATCAGCCTGCTGACTCTGAGCCAGGTGTCCTCCTGGAACGTCGCTTACCTGGTCTGTGACGTGAGGAGCACATACCTCCCTTGGCAGAAGAGAAAGCATTTCTTGTGCTTGGCACCAAGTCAGCTTTCAGAAAGAAGTAGCTAAATTTACCCATTTTGCTGGCACTGAATGGCACTGGTTTAGCTGGTGTCTACAAAAGTTGCATTTCAGAAGAATTGTGGTTGAGGAGGGTTGTGGTTGTGGATATGGAGACACACGTCTTAGCTTTCATTAAGTCTGGAAGAGAATAACAGAAGGAAGCTTAGTTTTAAACTACACCTCATACTAGACAGTTTCACCCTCTACTTTTATTCAGTGTCCATCATTTGTGAGGTTAGTGAAAACCCACTTTGTAGACAAGGGGGTGGCTGTCGGGTTTGCATGAGACTCTTCACTCCTCTGACGCTGGTGTAATTACGCTTGGCCCCTTTCCCTTACAAGCAGGGCCTAGATGATGATCCTTCTGCTCCTGTATCTTGCAATTGCTCTGGTGGGGGGTGTAGTCCCACTTAGTGACGTCATGTCCGTGAAAAGAGTAGAACAGAAGCTAAGACATGGGCGCGAAGTCACATGTGTTCTAAATGCTAGCACAATCTGAGGAAGGCCTCCCCAAATTCATTTGCTGAATCACCAACCCCCAGAACCTGGGGGCATGGTTGTATTTGGAGATGGATGTTCAAAGAGGTGCTTAAGGTAAACTGAGGTCTTTTCTAGTCTGACCATTGTCTTGATAAGAGGAGGCTGAGCCTCATAAAGACCCCTAGGGTGCTCACGAGGTAGGTGACAGTGGTGGGGAGACTGTGTGAGGACACAGCGAGGAGCGCCATCTGCAAGCCGAGGGGCAAGGCCTCTGGAGAAAACAGCTTTTTTTTATATAGATACTTATTTTTGTTATTCATATCTTTTACATTATTGTGTGTTCCCCGTAAGTTACCCACCACCTGTTCACCCGTGGAGCTATCACCATAGTCCTCCGTGCTCCCCTTTTCCCCCCTCTTGAGCCCTCCCCCTCCCCTCCCTCCCTGCTGAATGTTGCTTTCTTATTTGGCTCCCCTATATTCCTGTTATAAGTGAAACCATTCGATAATTTTCTCTTTCTTTCTGGCTTATTTCACGGATCATGATCCCCTCTAGGTCCATCCATGTTGCTGCAAATTGCATGTGTTTGTCTTTTAAAAAACAGGTAACAACAAATGTTGGCGAGGATGTGGAGAAAACAGCTTTGATCTGGCACTTCCATCCTCTAGAACTGGGAAAATCAGTCTCTCTATAAGCCCCGGCCTATGGATTTTGAGCCTGCTCAGACCACGCAGTAGCTGCACGTGATATGAACCCAGGTTGGGCCCAGCCTCCCTCTCCTCCGCACGGGGCCTGCAGTTCAAACGCAGCGTCCACACAGGTGCAGCCCTGGCTCTGGGGGCTCCCAGCAGCCTGCCTCTCCGCAGGCAGGAGAGCCTTCCGCTCCCCTGAGGAGCTTACTGCGTCCCCCAGTGCCTGGTGTGGGACGGTGGTGATGAGCAAGGCACAGCGCCCCACGGGAAAGCTCCCCCCTCTGGCTCCGCAGAGAGGCCCCAGCCTGCTGTTGAGTGCCGCCGGGAGCTGCTGTGCAGTGAGGCCCCTAGTGTGCGCTGACTCTCCCTGTGGGGACCACACTCACCAGCCGTCATTGCCACACCAGAGCCTCTCTCAGCGCCCGAGAACAAACTCTGTCTTGGGAAGTCTTCAAAGCCAAGGGGCCCAGCGCTGACCAGGAGAGGCAGAGATGGTTCACGCGACCAGGAAGGGCAGGAACGCCTCCCTCTGTCCTCTTTCCTTGGGGAAGCTTGGCTGCTTGTTCACATGAGGCCTTTGGTCTTCAAGGGCTCGAATGCATCTGAACTCGCTTACTGGTCTGACCGGCTGAGCTCACACAGAGCAAACCGGTTTCATTTCTCCAGACCTGTCATCAGGCTCCGGCCTCGTGTTTCAGCGGTTTTCTTGAGGCATAGATGGGTCCACTGAGCCACTTTTAGCTCACGTCTGTCTCCCTCCTGGCGCCTCCCAGCCGTTGTCTGGCTGCGGAGTGGGAACTCGGGCACACGTGTGAAAGGACTGGGCTGGCGCCACGAGGGGCCTGCTCTGCCGGAGTCACCATGTTTTGTTTTTAGTCTCGACCTGGGTTCTCATTTCCAACAACCATGTCTACTGCCTTAAAAAAAAAAAATGCTAAAAAAGGGCCCGGGAGCCCTTTGTTCTTACTTGCTGCAGGAATTCTTCCATTTGATAGACGTCATACGGGGGTAGAGGTGACTTAGTTGAAGGCGGGGCTGCATTCGCCAGGACAGCTCTGTGAAACGGGGCTCAGTCTGGGCAACCTTCGCATGTTAGTCTCTGCTTGTCGTTTCCTCATCTCGGTAATGGGGATTATGTGGTATCTGCCCCTTAAGGAGGTTCCCGGGGAATACAGAATATCTACGTAGAGCTTAAGCCAGTGCTTGGGACATGGATAGGACGTAAGTTTTTAGTCGTGACTTAACGAGTAGTTTATTAAGTTGCTAGCAGTTACTCCTCTTATGACTATTCTAAACCTTGGTTAGATAATGAGTCAGGCCTTGAGGGTCCAGGGACCCCCGGGGCCTGCTCTCTCGCTTCTTGTCTTTGGCGAGGAAAGAATTCAATATCAAGATTAGAGTTACCCAAAAGCAAGTGATTATTGATAGATAGGAGGAAGGACAGGGAAGCTCGCTGAGCAGAGGCATAGTGGGTAGCCGCTGAGGGGGCAAGAGCAAGTGCTCATATGGGTATAGTGGGCAGGAGGGGGGTTTTGGCCATTGGGTGTCTCCACATATGTCTGGCTGATTGGCTGTGGCCTGTGGGCTCTCCTAGGCTGCTGAGGCCCACTGGGTTTTCCCACATTACCTGGCTTGCCTTCTGGAACCAGGTTTGACCCGTTGCTTTAGCACTGTGTTATTGGTGTTCAGAATGTTCCATTTTTAATTGGGTTGGGGACACTCTCCTGGCCCCATAATGGTTTCTCAGTCAGACTGATAATGAACTTAGGGCTCCTGGGCACTTAGGGTGCCCTCCTGGTTCCAATCAATTGTTCCTTAGTCGGACTGACAGATGATCTTGGGACACCTGGGCTGGGGGTTTGGGACACCCTGTTCCTAACTTCCTCATTCAGTACTATGCCAGGGGCTAAAGTCTACAATAAATTAGAGGAAAGAAAACTGGACAAGAGAATTCTGAGTAATCATTTCCATTAATGTTGTTGTCGTAGGACTAAATTCAGAAGGACTGGTATGTTTGCCAAAGAGGGCAGAAGGCTAGCTCCCATGTAGGGGAAGGTCGTGATGGTGGTCTGTTTTCCTTCATGAAGTCATGGTGCAGCTCCCATGAAGCCTGGCACATAGTAGGTCCTTGATGAATGACAGCCAGCATTTGCACTTATTTCATGTTCTGGGATGTATCTGCAGACCTAGAGAGAGTACGTATCATTTTGTTTTCAAGACAACACATTTTGATTCCTTTAAAGTCAATCTTTGGAATGTCTATCAGCTAGTTACTGCTGCAATGATGCTGTGTGACAAATCACCCCAAAACTCAATGACTTCAACCAACAAGCCATGACTGATCCTGACTGGGCTTGGTCCAGGTGTGCTCCGTGTGTCTACCTGGACCATGTTCTTGGGTCATAGCAAAAGCACAAAAGCTCATGCTCAATCACATTAGCACATTTCAAGTTTCTGCTTATGTCATATCTGCTAACTCCCCATTCGGTAAAGCAAGTCAAGTGGGCAAGCCCAACTTCTCTAAGGATGGGGAAGCAAATTCTGCAAAGAAGTGCCAAGTCATGTGACCAGAGGGTGTGGATACAGGGAGTGGTGAAGAAAGAGGTACAGTTGTCTACCTAGTTCCCCATTTGTCTTCCCCAGTTTAGTCATCTCAATAGATGATAACGGGAGAGCTTGCCTTGCTTTTGGCAGTTCTGCGTGCCCGGTTCCTGCATTAAGATTCTAAAAGCACACCATTGTAGCATCTGAGCACGTTGCCAATTCCCCTTTGGTCTCCAGGAGCCTTTCCTCTGACAGACAGGAATTTACTCTACTGTGAACCAAAGAGTCCCAATTTAGACAGACACGATGGATTAGGCAGACAGCATCATTGACCTGGTTCCACTTCGTTAGCCTTTCCAATTAAGGAGGATGTTGCCGAAAGTGAGACCTCACAGAGATATATATATATATGTATATATGTATATATATATGTATTTATATATATATATGTATATATATATGTGTATATATATATATATATATATATATATATATATATATGTTTTTTTTTTTTTGTACCTTGAATTCCCTGGGCTGAACCTCCGGAGGGAGAATCTTACATTTCAAATGTGCACAGAGAGAGGGGAGCAAAATTGTGTTGGCAACTGAAAGCGAAGTGTTAATGGTGTGACCACTTGTGGGTATGCACCTTCTTCCCAGCTAGTTCATTAGCATGCTAAATGGATAACTTGTGTGCTGTTATCTTCCAGGAGCTTTTTAATGACTATGGCACCCCCGACCATGTACCTGTAGGGTCTCTGATCTTGGAATACCAAATCGATCCTTGTGTATCCAAGGATCGGGCTCTTGGTTTCTTCAACATGGTTGACGGAGGTTTCCTGTGGTTTCCCAGGGAAGATCTTTTCCAGTGAAGGTGTTCTTAGGGGTTCAGGATAGCAGTCCTCCCCCCACATACACACACACACACTCCTGGGATTCTGAGCAATGAAACATAAGCCCCAAACAATAGCTAAATGGTCTGTGAAGTACAACTTAATTAATCTGGGCATGCACCCAACACCCCAGTGCAATGCTTTGCTAGGGCCTGGATTTGATAATGAGGCGAATGTTTGAGTCTGAGATACAGCTTCTTATCTTCTAGTCAAAATCTAGATGGTGGGATCTTCGAGACAGATACATGGAGTGACCCTGAGCTGAAGATCAGGCTTTGCGTGAATCTGACCCCTGCACGTGGCAGCCCAGAAGAATGGGCTCGCCTCCTGTGGTCAGCAGTGGACCCTCGTGGTGCTTGGTAATGCCATAAAGCTGGAAGTGGAGGGTCAGCTCTGCCTGCATGTGAGAGATTAAGGAGCAGGTTGGAAGGCGCTCCATGGGGGGTGGATAAGGGCATGAGCCTGCTCTCTGGGGTGAAGGGGCTAAACGAAGGTTCTTGCCCATCACAGCCGCTGCTGGTTAACCCTGGGGAAAGAGCTAATAAGTATTTGAAGAGAAAGACCTGAAATAGTTCCTTCGGGACCTCTCCAAGTGCCATTATGGGCCAGGCCTGCAAGGTGGGAGTGGAGAAATGGTCCGTTGATTTTCTGGGTTGCGGCGAGCATTCAGCACCGGGGTGAAACATGAAAATTCTGGTATGATGTTCTCTTGGCAACTCCATTCGAACTGTACCCTTGGAGAAATGCTGGGAATGGACTCAGAGGACTCCCTCCTCTTGAGTGTGAGGACAGAACTGACCGGAGCACAGACTGTTCTGGGCTTCACTGCTCTTCTGCTTAGCAGAGTTGGGCCTTGTTGTAAAGAGATCACAGAGCCGTGAGCAAGAGTGGGAGTTCATGTTGGGCAGGGATTTAGAATGTTCCAGTTTCCCTCCACTGCTCCCCCCCTTTTATTGTGCTAAGAAACTTGCATGAGATCTACTGTCTTCAGACCATGTTAAGTGTACAATGCAGTGTTGATGTACAGTGGACCTCTCGAGCAGGTTCATCTAGCTTAACTTTATACCTTGAATTGTACCGCCTTTCTCTGGTGTCTACCACTCTGCTCTCTGTTTCTCTAAGCGTGACTGTTCCAGATACCCCACCTAGATAAAGTTGTGATATCTGCACCCCATGTTCATTGCAGCATTATTCCCAGCCAAGATTTGGAAATATCTGACATGTTCATGGACAGAAGAATAAACAGAGAATGTGGAACATGCACACAGTGGAATATCATTCAGCCTTGAAAAAGGGCATCCTGTCATATGGGACCGCATGGATGAACTTAAGCTGAATGAAATGAGCCAGTATAAATAGGGATAAATTCCTGCACTTCTTGTTTACTGGTCAGGTGATAGGCCTGGGGGCTGGTGCTTATTTGCATGGCTTCCTGGAAGCTTGAGCTGGGAACTCTGCTTAGATAAAACAACTTCAACTGAGTTTGTGCATCAGGGACTGAAAATCATGCCCATATTCTAGAAGAGACAGATGAAGGTGGTTCTCCCCAGGATCAAGACTCTAAGATGGTTGACTTCAGAGTCGACATAGTGCAGACAAAAATAGCCTTTATGTGTTGGGTTTCCTGTTTTCCCTGGAAACCACTTGCTGAAAACCTCTGCCTCCTCCCGATCCATCCCTTCCTTCTCTGTACCCACCCCGCCCCCACCCACAGAGTTCATGTTTAATGACCCGAGACATTACCACCAAGCCTTTCCAGTCCATTGGCTTTGTAGAGGGTGAGTGAATAGGGCTTTTCTCTGGCCTTCTCTCTCCTGAAAGGGCTCTTCCCCATCCCACTGGAGTGTGCTCCACAAACCAGGATTGAAGGTCTTCTTTTTTCTCCGTGTCCGTCTCATTCTTTCCTCATTCTTTCTAAGATCAGACACAAATTGATGGTCTTGCCCTGAAGGAAGACTTTACATTCTTGCAGGTTTATTTCCAATCCTTTTGTGGGCCCACCTTCTCTCTCATGTGGAGGACGTGAATGTACATTGAGGTGTTGGGCGAGGGTACTTTGCTTATTTCTTTACACATAATCATTTTGCATAATCTCCCAGTTAGTATCCCCTTAGGTAGCCCCTTAATGGAAAATGTGAGCCTCCCCTTAATCATCTGTGTGTGGTAGGAGGTGTTTGAGGGGTGGGGACTGGCCAGGCTCTGCTGAGGTCTGGTGCATGGAGATGCTCGGGGGCCCTGCGGAGATCTAGCTCTGTCTTAAAATGATGCTGCGTCGGTCGTTTTCCCCCCATTTATACGTGTCTTCTCTTTTGTCCCCACAGGACCCACACCCGAGCCTTCTGATCACCCTGGAGACCCAGGTCAGTACCTTCCCGTGGTCTTTGTCTTTTATGGCTGCACTGATGTTCCCGGACTATCTCTCCAGGGAGCGTGCACAATCTCTTGACTCCGTGGCTCAGAAAGGCTTCACAGGCTCATGTGCGTTCCTCCTGCCCCGTCGGGACGTGTGTGTGCGTGGATTGTGTGTACAGCCAGCAGTTGTGTGCATGTGAGCACGCGTGCACACCCAATTGTCGAAAAGCACCCTAGAAGGGACCTCAGCAGTTTAAGTTTTCCTCCATCTTTGGATTCTGCCGGACAGTTTGAGAGTGAGGAGTGGGAGGAGCCCTGCAGAGGGGTTCGGTTGCTATTCTGTGATTGGAGAACTTTCTTTCCCTGGCAGTTGGGGCAATGGGACCCCGCTGCCAGGGAAGGAAGTTGTGTCTCGTGTCTGCCTGTATCCTGAGGCCTGGGTGGCGTGGTATTTCTGCTTGGGGCGGGGCGCCAGTGAGTGAGCTTTATAAGGACAGCGTGGCCCTTCCTGCCTCCTTGCTGCTTTCTGGGGTGAGCGGGAGCAGCTGTGAGTCCAGTAGACCCAGGTGGAATCCCAGATCTGCGTCTTGTGGCCCGAGAGGTCACTTAACCTCTCAACCGTGTCTTCCCATCTGGAACCTGCCCATAGAGTGTCTGCCTTGCCAGGTTGTGGTGAGGATGACAAGAAGGATGTCGCCAGAGTCAGTGCTTGATGCCTAGTGCTTGTGAGTGTTAGCTTTTTGAACCAGTGGGACCGTTCCTTGCTGGCTGGGCTAGGGGGAGGTGTCTCGGACTGACCCTCCCTCATCCTGCGGGTTGGCCGGACAACAGAAGGTACCGGATGGAGCCGACCCAGAGCACCGCAGCTGGCAGCTTGCAAGTGTCAGAGACAAACGAGCCTCTCTGAGCCCTTTAGCAGCTCCTGGCGGGTTTCTGGAGCTCACGGCCCGGGACCACCGGCCTCTCATTCTTCTCACCTCTGCGGGCCGTTGCCGCTCTCCACGTCCCTGCCTCAGCCTCCCCATGGGGAGCCATAGGAGGAACAAACCTGTCCATTTCCTTCTAACTGCATCAAGAAAACCAGAAGTCGTGGGGAAAGTGGGCTCTCGGCATCTCTTTATGCTGTTCTGACCTTTTATTTCCTGGGTGCGCATACTCCGGGGAGGGCCAGGCAATGGGGCTGGCTGGGAGGGGGAGCGGGCCCCGAGGGGGTAAGGACCTGGCTTCCCCTACCTCCCCAGATAAGTGCAGTTCACCTGCCACTTAGCCACACCTGCCACGTGACTTGCACCTGTTCTATTAAGTCACCTTAAAATGCACTTTATTTAACTTCGTTTTCTTTAAAAGTAGACTTACCATAAGCTAATGGTTTCCAGTCAGGGATATCTTTCACCCCCAGAGGACCTTGGGCCATGTCTGCAGACACTGCGGAGGGGGGTTACTACTGGCGTCAGGTGGGCAGAGACCAGGGCAGCTCCTTGGCACGCTGTCGGGGGTTATGCCAACATATCATGGGCACAGTCACAAGCTCGGCGGGCTAGTTATATTTTTTTGCAAAACATTAAATATTATGCTCTCAAGTAAAATGTCCAAGTTCCTGAAGGGCCCTCTAAAATCACCTGCACGCACCCGCAGAGCTGTGGGGTAGCCCTTTGGGAGGCGCGCATCTCCCTGTCCTACCAGCTGGCAGCAGAAGACTTGCAGGGTGTCATGGAGGGGCCAGTCCCCTCTCTGTTATCAGCCCTTGCTCAGAAGCAAAACCCAGACTCAGAAAGACCCCGCCACCAGCAGATGGTCCAGAATTCTGGGGGCAGAGTGACTGCACCCTGCGTGATTCTGTCCTTGGTCCTCCTGGGCCCTCCGTCACCGACAGCCCCCAACCAGCCCTCCAGTGCCTGCATGGGAAAGACCAGCCATAGGCGCATGGCTGTTGTGTGTGACAGTCCACCCCACACGGTGACCTCTCTTAGGGCCACCTAAGCTAAGGACTTAGGGCCACCGTGACCTCTGGGGGTCCTCTGCAGCCACAGCCAGTGTGATGTGGGGCGTCTTATGCATTTGAGCCATGCTATTGGGGAAAAACACTCAATTTGTCTCCCAACAAGATGCTCCTCTGGACCTCAGTCTTGGGGGGTCCGTGGGATGTTGTCGTGTCCCTAGTTCCAACCTCTGTTTAAGAGGCATTGGCGTGTGAGCAAAGTGCACATTTTTACAACCGTTGGCACAAGCCTGCGGCCAGATCTCCTTTGTGCTGGGCCTCAGCCCACAGTGGCCTCCGCTCGGGTCGCACTCAGCTGCCTGCGTGCAGGTCAGAAAAGAACAGCGGGGAAGGGTTTTCCGGCAGAAAGTGGTGCCCCAAGTATTATCCGTAAGGTCCGAGCAAGATGGCGGATCTGGTTGAGCTTGGAAGCACAGGCCTGCAGAGGGGAGTTGTGCTCCGAGCCCCACAGCTCCCACCTTGCACCCACTGCCTTTGGCCCCCAACAAAGGCCTTGCCCGCTCCAGGTGAGAGCACAGGGCCGCTGGTGGGCTGTCTTGTGGGTTTCACTCACCGCGGCGCCTTGGCCCCCCCGAGGCCCAGCCTGCAGGGGCTGCCCGCCCAGCACCCTGCCCTTCACGCAGCCTGTCCCCCTCGATACGGGGCCGTGGCCGCACCCAATGCTTGGGGGGTCAGTCCCTGTGCAGCCATTCTGAGTGGGGGTGATGGGCAGACTGTGGAGGACTCCTCTGATGCTCATGCCATCAGCACCCAGCCCTTTGCCTCTGTTGGCATCAGCAGGGCTCTGCTTAACGGCCAGATTAGTAGAATGAGGGTGCCCGGTGGGGGTGGGGGTTAAGTCCCTGGTGCCAGCTTGCCCCACAGCAGGCTGCCCCTGGAGTGTGCCAAGGAAGGCCCGACGTGCCATGAGGGCTTCCTAGTCTCTGTGTACTGGTGGCCCAGGAACGAGGTGACCTAAAAGTGAGAGGAAAAGTGAGGAGTTTGACGTGGACAATGGGCTTGGGGTGTTATCCTGACTCTCATCCTCACTGGCACTGGCCGTGTGGCAAGAGTGACTCCTCCCTGTGACTCCTCAAATGCCAACATTACATAAGCATTCTTAGGCTGCCCGATTTCCAGATGCAGAACCTGAGGGTCAGAGAGGTTAAGTAATTTGTCCAAGGTCACACAGGAAGCACACGGCATTGGAGGGTGTCAGACTCAGGGTGACAGGACAACAGAATCTGTCTTTTCAACCTTTAGTTTATTGTTCCAGTAGGAAGATTTGCTAATAGTTCACGCAAAGCTGAAGAAACAGGCTTGATACATGCAACAGAAGGTCCACATAGATGGACAGATTGATAAACAGGCAAATAGGTGATGCTTTCTACAGTAACCACACGCGTACGTGGAAAAACAGCTAGTTAGATGGTGAGGGGTGGAAAGGAAGAAAGGAAGCCAGAAAGCTTTGCACAGAAACTCTGACAGATAACTTGCCACAAGATCTGTGGGTAAAATGGTTTAAGCAACGGTGTCAGTAGAAAATGTATTTTAGAACAACAAAGATGAAATCCCTCCCTGCACATCAGAGTTCTGATAAGTTCGAGCGCTCCGCATTTGTCTCTTTCTCATTGATTTCGAAGCTGGCTTATCGTAGCTGAATCTACTCCAATTGGCAAGGCCTCTTGTCATTTAATTTTAGCTTCTCTCCCCTTCTCCCCGCCATAATAGCGTCACTGTGAATTAGCTAATGGCCTCTACTCAAACACTGAGACGCCCTGGGAGTTGTGATGAAGGAAGTCTTCAGCCAAGACTTGTCAGTCTGGCTGTTTGTGAAGTTGGCTCTGCTTCAAGGGGGTGGGCCTTGGTTTCCATTGAGCTTCCTCTCAGGACTTGAAGTTCAAGGGCAGGGAGAGGAAATCTCCCGGCTGCCCATCTCTCAGCAACCAGGTACTTGAGTTTCTTTGATCGACTAACTGGGGGTGTAAGCGGAGGGCGTTACATATATGTTTTTTAAAGGCAATACCAAAGCCATGAGGCTGTGACCAAAGCTGTGAGGAAAATAACTTGGGGGGGCGGTGGAAGAAAGTTCATGCTTTAGAAATCACACCTATGTAAATCCATCCATCCATCTGCTTGTTGAGCGAGCGGCAATCAGACCAGGCCCCGGCTCAATGCTGGGGACTCAGCAGTGAACGACACAGAAGGTCCTTGCCCCCCCCAGCATCCATTTTGGTTGGGGGAGTCTGACAATGAATTTATAAACACAGACCCACCCCAATTCCAGACAGTAACAAATGAACAGAAATGAGCCATGTCGCGTGTTTGTTAGGCAGGTGCTTGGGCCCTTCGGGTGAGTCTGTTTGGGGAAGGTTCTCTGGAAGTGGTTTTGGGGTTGAGAAATAGTTAGTCCGGGGAAGCACCCACAGTAGGCGTGTTCTGGAGGCTTTGCATATTCTGTCTGCGCTCCTATAAAAATAATGCCACTTTTCCTTAGAATCAATTAAAGTGCTGCCTCCTTTGAGCTCCTTCAATGCCTTTGTGCCATCAAGGGTGCCAGGATGAATAAGGGATCACCTTATCAGGCAGGGGTGAAGGAGAAGGGCTGAGACAGGGGAGGGACGGGAAGGGGCCAAGCTCGCGAGCCATCTGGTCACACCAGCGTCCTTTTCGAGCATTTTGATGGGGTCGAGGGAACTTGGGGTCCCAGCACTGTGGTGCTGATGAGGGGGCTTCGTGGAGAAATCCACTGATAGTCACATGCGCTCATTAGCTGGTGTGGGCTCAACTGAACGGAAGTCTCAGTTTCCACCACTGGTTTGCGGGGCCTGTTTTGCTTTCCCAAGAGACATTTGGCGACGTCTAGAGACATTTTTGGTTATCACAACTGGAGGGCGGGGGAAGTGCTGCTGGCACCTGGAGAGTCGGGGTCGGGGATGCCACTTACTCAACATCCCACAGTGCAGAGGATAGCACCCTCTGCCTCCAGGAAAGACTCAGCAGCCCCAGGCGTCAGTAGCCAGCTGTGCCTGCGTCAGCCTATGTCACAGATGACCCCAGCCAGGTGACTGCAGCCATGTAGAAAGATGTGATTTGTTCCTCCCTTGGTGTTCCTGTTCATGCGGGAGGTCGGCCTCTCTGGTTCATGAGGCTGATTCCCACCTCCGGGACCTGACACACCCTCCCCCAAAGTCTTTCTGTTGGCCTTGGCAATGACTGTTCACTCAGAGTAATGACTCACGAAATGTATGAACTTGTGCATGGAGTAAGTAGAAGGAAAAACACCTCTCCGAGATGGTTTCCTGAGAGATTTATGGCTTGATAGTGCAGACTGTGCAGTGTCAAAAAAAAAAAAAAAAAAAAGAAGACAGACCCATCTTCTTGGTGGGGGTTGGGAGAGGGAGTGGCCAGGGCCCTGGGCCCGTGCAGCAGGCTTTGCAAAGATGTTCAGATGGGTCCACCTTCTAGGCGCAGATCAGAGCCTCTTCTGTGCAAACTTCTTTCTCCTGCGGCTCTTGCCCACTCCAGGATTAAAGCAATTGCTGTCTTCCCGCTCGGAGCTCTGATTAACCTTTTCCTCCGTGGAGAGTGCTTTTGAAGTGATCAGGGAGCTTCTGAATGGTTCGTACCTGAGTCTCCAGCCCATTAATTCTTATGGTGCCCAGCATCTGTTGAGAGGCATCAAATTGTTTCTCAGCCCATCTGCTTTCCTCCTGCCAGCCTCCTTGGGGGAGCAGAACCTCTGTGGAGCAGATGAGGCTGGTTTGGGGACAGGCCAAATCCCTCTGCCATGATCTTTTCTGCTGCTCTGATTTGCTTGGTCTTGGATGAGTCTGGTGGGGGTGCTCCAGGGTGGTGACCAGTTGGATCATTGCCAGGCAAAGACTTTGCTGCCTGGGCTGGGGGCTGGACTCGGGCAGTGGAAACGTTTTCAGGGAGGGTTTGCGGTCCCTGGCCACAGGCTCCTTCCTAGTCTGTATGACTCAGGGTGAGCGATGTGATGCAACATTCCACAAATAGCCGGCAAGTTCCCCAAAGTGCAGCCACATGCACCATTGCGAAAAATAGATGGTGTTGAGATCACTATTCCTCTATTCTTGGTGGGAGCCAGCTACGCCCAAGATATTGACGATTTGAGTTAGCCCTGACTGAGAACACTCAGAATTCGTTGCTCTTGTCAGGACCGACAGACACACACTGACGAAACGATTGCCAGGAACCAGGAACTGTACCTTGTTCCGTGTTTGTAAATTGAATATTTTTAGCTCACATTCATTAAAGCTTACGGTACGTGCCGGGCACTGTTCTAAGTAAGCTCTTTGCATGTCTCTGTGCAGTCACACCTCACTGTCCCCCATGGAAAGTATTGCTGTCTTCTCGCAGAGGATAAACTGAGGCACAAAGAGGTTAAGCCACCTGCCCGTAACTAGCAGCCAGGACCTGGGCCAGGCACCTAGCATCTGTTCAGGAAATGTAACTCCACGAAGCTGGTGCTAACCTCAGCCCATTTTATGGATGAGCCCAGAGACTAAAGTTTCCCTTTAAAAGTGACATAGTAAGTGGTGGAGGCTGAATTAGAGCCAGGTTACAAATGACACCCCACCTCCTTCATTGCTGTGTTGCTGAGATAAGATATCATTAGATGTTGATACATATTGATGTGTTTATAGATCTATGACTTAATTATATAACGTACATACATTATGTTTAATGTATACAAAGTAATGCACATACACATAAGACACAGATGTGACTAGCCGTGGAGATAGAGTAGTAGTAGATGGGGGTAGCTAGCTGATAGGTGAGATAGAGATGTAACTATAGACACAGGTGTAGTTATGGCTGTAGTTAGAGGTGGGTGGGGCTGGAGATGGAGATGGAGATAGAGATAGAGATCACTCACTTGGCAATTGACATCAGATGGGTCTGGAAACATCTGTCCATCTAGAGTGCTTTCCAGCCTGAGAACCAAGGCCCAGGGCTGTTTGGCGGGCCCCTCTGTGGACAGGAGCAGAGGTAGCACCCTGGGGAGGGGGCACACATCCCCCTTTCAGCAGAGAGCATCTCCTCACAGCCCCCACTCCTAGCTCCAAGGACTGAGGCAGACGCCCTCCAGGCTGCCAGCTGAGTAGCAAGTCACTGTCACTGGATTTGCATCGAATTACAAGCTGGGCACTCAGCTAGGTGACACTGCCAACGTGTGGCATAAACGTCACGGGTACCCCGATCTCCGAGGCGTAGGCTGCAGTGTCTGTGGGTCTTGGGGATTGTGCCCCGAGAGAAGGTTCTGGTGCTAGAAATATTCAGCTGGGTCTGAAAGTTCTAGTTATCAAGATAATTCTGTTACAGAAATCACTTTCATATATAAAAAGAGCAGCATGACAGACGGCCAGGTGTGAGGCAAGAAAAGCCAGTACCCAGGGCCCTGATTTAGAGAGCGGAGGCCCTGGAGAGGGCTCGGATGTTGCTGCTATTTTGGGGGTTTCCTCTGTGCCCAGGGCCTTGATGAGCCCTCTCTTAACACGTTGTGGTCCGCTCACATATTAGTACGTGTTTTTGTCACCAGTATCAGGTGGCCGCTCACGTATTAATACGTGTTCATCTAGTCTGGTTTTTCACGCCACAGTGGATTTATTTGGAACTATTAGGAGCTATTTTCTTGATCGTACTCAGTCTAGAAGCTTTACACATTGTTTTGGTGAAAGTGTAAGGTGTTTTATGAGAGATATTCCAGTTTTTTTTAATATCCAGTAGTTCAGGAGTTGTGTGTGTTTTATTGAATGCTTATACCATTCATGCGGTGGCACAGAAAATGGCCGGCCCCAAGGGCTGGGAAATTGAAAGGGCACCGGCACACAAAGTGTTAAGTGTGACCTCTCACTCTGTGACCAGACACAGCGGCTGGGGAAGGGGCTCTGGCTCCCCCGCAGGGGAAGGCACCGAGGCCTTGAGAGGTCAAGTGCTTGATCCAGGAGCATGACCCTCCCGAATGGCCGCCTGAGGGGTGGGGCCAGGCCAGGCCCCCAAGGGCTCCCAGAGCTACCTTTGTACTTGACCAAGTAAGAACCCCAGAGGGACGCAGCCTCTTAGTGGCAGGCCAGGGAGTGTCGGCTGAAATGAAGCATGTGGGGTGTCTTCGGCCCCATCTGACCGCCACTCCTATGCATATTCACTCTGCATCCTCCTTCCTTCTCCGAGCCCCCAGAGACTGCCCCTGGTGGATTTCATCCACGTGGACTTCTCACTGCTTCCACCAAGGGGAGGCACTGGCAGGAGATGGGTGGATGGGGGACAGCAAGCTGCGGTCACTTGCCACAGGCTGGCTGTGCCCGCCCGTGAGGCCACGGCTGCTGTGGGCTGCCCCATCCCACCGCGCAGCTTCTTGCTCCAGGATGTGCTCACCCCGCTCCCAGGGCTGCCAGCTCCCCGCGGTGGCACCGAGGGCTTCCTGTAAAAAGCATCTCTTGGTCTAGTCCCCTCTTGTCCTCTGGGCAAGCACCGTCTGTTTCCTTTGAGGACCCTGAGCTGGCCAGTGAGCCTGCCCCCAGTGCCCTGCCTGTGGTGTACCCCAAAGGGCAGAGGCAGGGCCATCACTGTCCTTCCACGCCGTGCTTTGATAAAGCAGGTGGGCTTCAAATGGAGGAGAGGACACAGGGGCGGAGAGGCCCTTGGAAGGGGCTGCCCCATGGTGGGGGGGCATTTTTCTGGGCAGGTGTGACAAGCACCCCCAGACCAAGCCAGAAACAAACATTTGCAGCACCACTGTGCTAACTAAAGTATTGGAGGACCTAGCTTGAGACGAGCTGCCTCGGGCCCCGTCCCTGCCCACACCCTTTCTGTCTTCACTGCTCCAAGGCTTCTTCAGCCCACGAGGCACTAAAGTCTAGGGTGCCGAGGCGCAGGGCAGGCCTTCAGCTTCTCCCTGCTGCCCCAGAGCAGACAGACAGACAGGTGATGTCTGCCAGCCTGCACCCCGCTCCTGTGCTTCTCCATCACGCTGCGGGGAAACAGCCGTCTGCGTGTTTGGATCTGATTTCTCAGAAGTGCCAATGCCTTTCGCTGTACCCCTGCGAGCCACCAGGTGGGCCGGTGCCATCTCTCCCACTGGTGGGTCCTGGCTGGGATGGTGGGTTCCTCCCCTGGCAGGAAGGAGAGAGGGGTGGGCGGCCAGCGCCAGCCGCCGTGCCGACCTCCCTGCTGGCTAGGCTGCCTTTGGAAAGGAACGTCTTGTTAATAATAATAATCCCTTCTCGTTTTCTTCTGGGAACTGGAGCTCTCATTTTTCCACTGAAGGAGGGGACTGGACGGAAAACTGCAGTTAGCTGTGGGGCAGGTGCCAGAGGGGTGGGGCGCGGACGCAGTGCAGTTTTACTGCCTCGAGAAGGAAAGTCCCAGCCTCCTGATGCTGGAAGAAACACCAGCTATGAAAGGGCTCTCTCAGGGTGCTCACTGCCCTGGTTCTGACTGGGCACTGGATTTGGGGGGCAGTGACTTCCTCATGATGTCATGGTCCCAGACCCACAGTTGCACACGGGCCTCAGCGTGGCCGTCAACTGCCAGCCCATGGGTTTTGGGGGAGGAGGAAGAAAGGGGGGTTGGGAGGTTCTTGAAAAACTGAAAAGTAGAAGCCACACTGAGCCTCCCCAAGAGCTGGTGGTGGGGACAGCCGTCCCCTCCACACGGTCCTGGGGCCCTCTGGACTCTGGGTCACGCATTTGTGGACAGACAAGTCCCTGGACAGGCAAGAGTGAATCCTCCCGTGGTCTCATCCGGAGCGGACAAGGGCAGCTGGGCCCTGGGCACACCAAGGGCCTTTGGGCCAGACTGCCCGCTTGCCAGTTACCCTCTCTGGGCCTCAGTTTCTTTAAAAATCATGAGGTGCCAGCAGTCACTGCCTCCCAGGGCGTTCAGATGACAGCTTGGGCGACTTGGCAACGGAGTGTGCCGGCTTATCTGACTTTGCTCCGGCTTCCATCTTGGCCCCTACACCTCCCAAATGCATCACCTTCCAGAAGATTCTCAGCCTCATGAACCGCTGCTAAAGCTGCTGTGACACCTACTTCCTTAGCCATGTTAAGAGGTGTGTTCGGGACAGCCCATTGTCCCTTTCTCATGTCAGGGACAGACCTGGGGGCAGGCTCCCTACTTCGCGTCTCAACCCAATCCATGTCAAGAGCAAAGCCACTTTGCTGGGATTTACTCTCTGCTCTTTCTGGAACTTTCTTTGTTCTCTATTTGAATGTCTGGTTCCCTCTTTGCAGAGTGGGAAGTAGCATTAGTTAAAATACCGGGGTGTTTTTGGAAAGTGGGCCAGGGGCTTGAGTCGGGTGACGGGCTGAGACGCTTGCCTGCTGGGGACAGGGGGTCACCATGTGAGCGAGACTGGGGTGACTTAGACTGGAGCAGTCACCCAAATGAAGAGGCAGGGCCAGCTTTTCTAGCCAAGAGACACCCCTGGGCTGACCCCTCCCGGAGGTGGTGGCAGGTCCTAGCTCCAGTGGTCCAGTCACGCTCAACCCTCGTCAGGAGTCCCCCACAGTAGCCCACGGTGGAGGGCAACGAGGTCTTGAGGCCCCCGCCCTGCCTCCAGCCTGCCCGGGCCCTGAGGGTCTCCCCTCCCGGCCACCTCATTCCTTCCCCTGCTCACCCACCCACCGGCAGCCGCTCAGCCAGAGCCCCGACCGGGGTCTGGGCCATCCGTGGTCGTGGGAGGCTGTCCTGTGCATGGAAGGAGCTTCCCTCCCCTCCTCCGGACCCCTAGATCCCGGCAGCACCCCTCCCCGCATGGCGACGCCCCGTGACCCGGGGACAGAGCCAACCCCGCGGAGAACCTCTGGCCTAGGAGGCCTGGTTTGCAGCGACCACGCGGCCCCGTGGCTGCCTGTGGAATGAAACGGCGCAGGGGGAGAGATAGGGAAAGCTGCTAGCCGGACACCTCCCCAAAAATGTCTCCAGTTTTAAGGTTTGCCCTCAAGTGACCACACGTGGGCTGGGCTTGTAGACAAATTAGCGCCTGCCGAGTCTGGGGGGCAGCCAGATAACAGGACAGCGGTGAGGTTCCTCTTGCCGCTGAAAAAGGCAGCAAACCCGGAGGCACAGAAAGGTGATCACCCCGGTGCCTCCCGGGGGCGCGGAGACCCCAAGCCTCGACTCCGAGCCTTGGCCAGGGGCTTGTCGGAGCTTGGCCGCGGCGGGCTGGGTCCAGGCGCGACTCCGTCCGCAGCCCCGGTGTCGCCGGGGGCGGCCCGCAGGCCACCTGGAAATAGTCTGCGGCTTGGGCACTGACGCTGTGGTGTGTTCAGGACCGTCTGATATTTCCTCCAACTTACTCCCCGGTCGCGCGAGCCCAAGGGCAGGTCTCCACGCCCTGGGCGAGCTGAAAGAGCGCTGTGTGCAGCGCGTGGGCGGAACAAGCCGCGCTCTGTGCAGCCTCCTTGTGAGTGTGTTGTTGTCCCGAGTCCCTCTGTCGGTTCTCTGCGGGAGACTGGCAGGAAATGTTTGGTTTATTCATTTTTATTTATTTTTAAATTTTCCTTTGGGGACTTGAAGTCTTTTTCGGGGTTGCTTTTCCTCGTCACTCTTGTCAATAGTAAGTTGTATTATCCTGTTGTTATTATGTTACTGATTCGTTTATTTACTGAATATTTATTGAGCGCCTACCATGGGCCAGACCCCATTTTAGGGGCTGGAGCTAGCGCAGCCGGAGACACCCAAGTCCCCACTCTCCCGAGCTCAGTTTTAGACGGACTATAAATCAGAGCTGTGTGTCTATTAAGTTATGTCAGACGGTAACACGTGATGAGGAGAAATGAAGCTGGGTGGGGTGGGCCAGGCCAGAGCAGAGGAGGGGCTGCTTGCTGACTTTTGTGGGTCAATGAGGGCTGTGTGGCAGTGATGCATTTGCATAAAGACATTTGCATAAAGATATTTGCATAAAGAGGCCTATGAGTGGGGAGAACACATGCAGCAGAGAGATGGAGGAATGGGGAGCGGCCAGTGCAAAGGCCCTGTGGTAGGTTACCCTGGGCATGTTCGTGGCACAGAAAAGGCTGGTGCAGTGGGCCCAGCAAGAAGTGAGCAAGAAGGAGGGATGAAGAGGGGCCAGATCAGTAGGTTTTAGAAAGGAGGTTGCTTTCACTCCATGTTGAGAAATCTCTGGAGGATTCTGAGCAGTGACATGGCCTGACTTTTGCAAAGGGGGTCCATGCTGCTCGCTGAAAATGCACTATAGGTGGTCCAGTCCAGGAGCAGGGAGCTGGGTGAGGGAGGAGGCCGTGGTGTATCCAGGGTGGTTTGGGCCAGTGTGTTAACAGCAAAGGCCAAGAGAAGTGGTTGGATTCTGGGCATGTTCTGAGAGTAGAGCCAGCTGGACTGACTGTGGGATGGAAACATATAAAACATATAATCATGTGATTAAAAAAATAAATCATTTGCTTCAAAAGTATTAAGTGAAAAGCAAATTCCCTGTACCCCTTTATCCAGTCTTCAGAGGCAACTGCTACTAACAGTTTTATTCTCCTTCCAGGTTTACTCGTTGCATATTAGTGTGTGTGTGTGTGTGTGTGTGTGTGTGTGTGTGTGGTGGGGCGGGAGCAGGGGAGGCGGTGGCAGTATGTGCATAAGCAGGGCTTTTATCCATTTTCCTTGAAATGGGATCTAATGAAATATATTTTATAATAGCTGTTCCTTTCCTACATCTCAGGCCTCATTTCGAATCAACACCTATCACGCTTCCTCATTACTTTTAACTGTCCTCTATTTCGTCTCTATCCCAGTACCCATGCCTGCAGTACCGTATCGAGTCAGAAATAGTAAATATGTGAAGTAAATCTGTTTATCCTAGAACCTATTGAACGGCTTTCCTGTTGGTGGACATGTAGAATGTTCCTCTAGCCCCTGCCACTCCCCGAACAGTGCTGCCCTTCTCCCATACTATCTGCTCCCCATTGCTGTGCCTCTGAGGGTGAATGACTCAGCAAGGGTGCTGGCTCAGAAGGTGTGGGCCTTTCGCATTTTGACAGACTTAGCTGAATTGTTCTCTGTAGAGGTTTTCTTCAAATCACCTATCAAAGTGATTTTCTGTTTCCCTTTTCAAAAGCACTTGGTGATTATCAATCTTCACTATATTTGTCAAACCGAATGGTCAAACGGTATCTTGCTGTGTTGATTTGCATGTTAGATACCAGTGGGTGAAAGTATTTTTTGTTTTTTTATTATTTTTCTTTAAGCATTTATTAGGTGAATATTTGGGTGAAACTGTCTCTCTCCTGTCATCTTCACGTAAGTGACTAGAAACTGTTCACCCAACTGCTCCAACCCAAAGCTAGAAGGTCTCCTGGATTTCTTCGCCCTCCTGCGTTTATTGCAGTACTATTTACAATGGCCAAGATATGGAGACAGTGGCTCCACCATTGATAGTTTGAGGATCAAAATCCAACTCATCATCACCTGGCTTTGGGGATGCACCTGAACGGGGGGCAGGCCTGTGCTGGGGACCCCAGCTGTGGAGGGAGAGCTGAGGCAGATCTCTGAGCTGGCTGCTTGGAGGACAGTCGGCCACAAGCATCTGGGTGCCGTGCAGGGCCACACAGGAGACTCACATCATCTTTGTCACGTTTCCTCCCAACCACGTCCAGGGCTGTGCTGCAGAACTGAGTCCAGGGAGGTACAGGTGTTTGGAACAGTAGATTAAGCCAGGTGAGGAGGTGGATAAAAGATGATGGACTGATAGATGGAAGGAAGGAAAGAGGGGAGGGAGAGAAGACGGGAAGAAGAGAGAGGTAGGTTATCTTGATGGCTTGCTAGCGGTCTCCACTCATATAAAAAATAGCCCCTGCTTTGCGCTGACCACCCTTCGGTACCCAGCTTGAAGGTGAAGGGCCCGTGCCCTGTGCCCAGGGAGGCCCCATCAAGAACAGGTGTCCCAGCCTTTTCTGTGTCATCTTGAAGCCCTTTGGCTTCTGGTGAAACCTTTCTATCTTCCCCTTTCTCTGGATAATATTTTTAAATGCAAAATATAAGTGCATAGGGTTACAAAGGCAGCAGTGATATCAAAGCATAGCTATCAAACAACATAAACAAATAACAAATGTGTAGTGTGATAATGCTTTTGCATCTCTATTAACACATTAAGTAACTACATTTGGTGGCAGGTCTAATAACCACCATCATTCTGAAGCAGTGACAAGTGTAAATAATATTTTGAGACATCTGCTACCAAAGCAATGTGATAGGGAAATACCTGTCATTTCCATTGGTGTAAGTCTCAGGCTTTGCCACGGTCTCTGCAGTCTGTTGCCCACATTCAGAACTGAAGGGCACAACACTATAGGTCGGAATCAGGGAAGTCAATTATGAGATAAATCTTTACATATTCAGTTTCCCTCAGAATTATCTACACAGGCCCCCAGGTCCATGGATAACCAGACAGGGACCCCTGGGCCAGATGGAGGGACAAATCATTACAAGATGGTGTATGGTCACGGCATGAAACAGGCAACAGGGTCGTCTAAATGGTTGACATGCGTCATCTTGCATCCCTCACTGTCCCTCTTCTCACCCTGACCGTATATAGCAGAATTCTAAAATGAATGGGCTTTTGCTATTTCTCCCTTGTGGAGTGTTATCAGGTCTAGAATAAAGTAGGAAAACTCAGTATAACCCAGAACACTCCGAAAGGCTTCCTGGAGGAGTCACAAATGTCCTAAATGGTGAGTGAGACTAGGGCAGGCAAGGCAGGGGTGATGGGACCAGAGAGCTGTCCCCACAAAGAGAACAGAGCTGGAGCAATGGATCCTAACAGCAAAATACACGACAGAGGATGCTGCTGGAGCACAGGTTGGGGTGCAGAGAATGGGCCTGATGTAGTAAAAGAAGGTCCAGATAATATACAGTACATCAGAGAACTTAAGATTTATCAGGTAGGCAATGGGGAGCCACTGAAAGTATTTGAGCAGGAGAGTAATGTGATCCAAGATCAGTTTGCAGTCACCCTGACTGCGACATGGGAAGTGGATTAGAAAGGTGAGTCTGGCAGCAGCCACCAGAAAAGTCACATTTGATCCAGAAGAGCTATGATGAAGGTACGAACCACGGCAGTGACAGTGGAAAAGGAGACAAGGGACAGATTTGAGGGCCACTGATACGTAAGTGGACAGGGCAGGATGTGGCAAGTTGGAAGAGGCTGCAGGAAAAAATCGAGATTTGAAGAAAGGTCACATTTGAAAGAAAGATGACATTCTTCTTCGAAGCAGGGGGATTGTGCATTAGCTTGAGTTTGTCAAGGTGCAAGTGTAGGGGGAGGAGGCCACAACCCCCCCTACCTCCCCCCCACACCTGGTTCTCTGGAAGACCCGGCCTGGAGTGGGGAGGGGAGAGCGGGGTCTTAGTGGTGGGACCTCTTGCACTCTGGAACTTGGGCGGAATCACAGCACTGCAAGTTCAATACAAGCCACTATCTCCCAGGAATGAGCAGAGTCAAAAGGTAGTAAGAATTAAACCACTTTTAAAAAGAAAAACCTATCCTTTGCAGGGATTTATATGCCTTTCTGGGACTGCATAATAAATTTTTTATAGCTACAGCTGGCGTTATATACGACCTTATAAAATGCCACGATAGCGTCTAACGAATATCGTATTGCGGAATATATGACTTCCCTTTCCAAGGGCTGCTTAAAGCACCATCTCTGGCTGGCGCGGGCAGGGAACCCACACTGCACTTCATCTGAGAGAGCAGGGCCAGCTTCCAGGGGACTGCACTTCACTGTCAAGGTTCCTGGGTCCTGGGGAGGCAGCAGCTGGCAAGAAGGGGGGCTAAAGCCCGTGTTTCAGGGATGTCCGCTCAGCTGAATCAAACATCAGACTCGCCCTCCATGGGATTCAGCCTGGCTAGACGCGCCCTCATGGAGTTCACCCAATTAGAAGTTGACCTTTTATAAGATCTGGGTTTGTCTTTGATGACCCAAGGTGGCTCTGGGAGAATTTACACACACAGACACACCCCCCCCTCAACACCCGGACATCCCAACACTCCAACAAGCAGGGGCTCGGGTTTAACTTTCAACTTGTCGACACCCTGTGATTGGCTTTGGTCCACCTCTGTTTCTTCTTTCCCTTCCCCTCCCCCTGACCTCGGACCTTGCACATCTGCATTTAGAATTCACTGTCTTCCCGGAAACGGAATCCCCCCAAATACTGGAAAAGTGCAGTCACAGGAGAGTACGGGGAAACATTGGGGAGCAGCACTGGGGCCTAGGGTTGTTTTCTGGTTAATGGGGACTTGCGGGAATGCTATTGTTTCAGTCCTCATTTTGAAAATATTTCCAAAGTGTGTCAGTCTGTGTTCCGGTGTGTGAAATCCATTGTGTGTTCCTGAGTGTGTTCACTGGGGAGGTGTCAGTTTCCTCTCTGCATACGTGTGCCCCATGCTCAATCCTTGGCTGTTCTACACCTCTTTCTTGTTGTGTTCCCCCGGGGGTGCCTTTCCTCCCCCTCTTCACACAGTCTTCTCAGCCAGCCAGGCAAAGCTCACCTCTCCCCCGCTCCACTTCAGCCTTCCCAGAGTCCACCGCGGACTGGTGACTCACAGGATCGCTCTAAGCAGTGTCTGAACAGATTTGGAAGAAATTAGTCGTTCCCTGGCCATTCTAGTTGTGCTCTGTCTCTGGCTATTTTATTAGTTCTTCCTCCAGTCACTGGGTTATGCTTCCTTAATTCATTAAAGAAAAAAATAGATGCACAGATTCAGAGGGTTGGTAGAGAAAAGTACAGATGTGCCTGGATAGGGCAGAAATGGGAAAGTTAGCTGGTGAGTGATCAGAATTAGGGAAGGGTCACCCTAATACTCTTTGCTGTTCTTTTCCTTCGGGAATTCCCACTGCAGCAAGCGGGGGTAGTTCATTTATTTTCTGATTTCCGTTTTCTCATCATGCTATCAGCCTTCTAGGTTGCTTCAACCTCCTTCCAGCCAGCCAGCAACCAATTTTTATTGGACCCATAATTAATTGATTTGTCACAGCCCCTGCTGAATGGCAAGGTTCTTCCTGAAAGGTCTTTATAGGCTTCATCCAGCTCTACATGTCCCAGGTAGTTAGAAAGGAAACTTGTCTGTTCAGAGGATTTGGGTTTTATTCCCTGTTCTGAAGAGTTCGTTCTTTTAAGTGAAAGGCGGGAAGAATACTTGTATTCTGCAAATCCAAGAAAGAGGTCGGAAGCAAATGGCGTGAGTTTATCTTTTGTTGTCTCTGAGTAGCATTCTGTTGCAGCAACATGGATGGAGCTGGAAGGGAAAATGCCCAGTGAAATAAGTCAGCAGGAAAAAGAAAAATATGGAGATGATTTCACTTATAGCCGGAATATAGGGAAACCGAACAAAGGGTCAGGAAAAAGACAAAACTTTCAGGCAAACTATAGCTCTGAGACATTCATCAGGGAAGTGGGAGGGAGAGGGGTCAAAGTAGGGGACAGAAGAGCTTAAGGGACTGTGGCGACGGTTTACGGATACTGTGGTGGTGGGAGATTTAGGGGCATAATACCGGAGGGGAGAAATCAAATGTTGTACAAAAAGGAACAACGATGTAAGAAAATTTTTCAAAAAATGGTCAGAAACAGGGTGGAGGCCACGGCTGGCCACTCCGATGCAGCCATGAGGCTGTGGATAAAGCCCTGGATGCAAAGACAGGCCTGGGCAACCTCTACTCCCAGTCCTAGTAGATCCAGGACGCAGTTTAGCCAGCTCAGCTGTGTACCATGTGTAGAAAAGATTTAATGCAAAAAGACATTGTAAAATATCACATACTGTTTTTATATTGATGACAATGAAATGATAAGATGTCAGATACATTGGGTTAAATAAAACGGATTATTCAAGTCAAAATCTCCCATTTCTTTTTACCTTGTTTTTTTTTTTTTTTTTTTTGACATAGTTACTAGAAAATTTCAGGTACTGCCTGTAATGTATGTGATAAAAGAAATGCAGATGGGGCTGTACTTGGGCCTGAGAACAGCCCAGGCAACAGTTTTCTTTCTTTCTTTTTTAAAGATTTATTTATTTATGCATATGAGAGCTGGGGTGCGGGCCAGAGGTGTGGGGGTGAGAGGATTCACCAGAGACAGTGGGGAGCAAAACAGGCGGATCTACTGAAATACACTGCTGAGGGGAGCAGCGGGGAGACAGGAGAGGTCTGCCAGCCATGTGGGAAGCTCCCTGGCTGGGGATCGAACTCGTGCTGCAGTGGCTCAGCTTCATAGTGCTGAGACTTAACCCCGTGCACTACCAGGGAGGCCCCAACAGTTTTTCTTTCTAAAATGAGATTTTCTCAATTCCTGGGCTCATAGTCTCCAGAGAGGAAACAAAGAGAGATTTCAGTTAATGGATGGTTCTGGTTCGCTGGGTTCAGATAATCAGGCTTTTGCTGGAATCACGTCCACTGTCCCCAGGTACGAGGCTCTGCTGTTGGCACCGGAGACTCACACCTCTGTGGCGCCTGCCCTGGCCCACCCAGAGTCCAGCGCCCCTACTCTGGCCCTCACCCGCACAGGGGACCTGAATGCTTGGTGGCTGTCGGGGGCCCATCTGGGGGTGCTTGGTCAGTCATCTGTATGCCAGAGTCCTCGCTCCCTACCTCTTCCCCACTTGCTGTCCGGCCTTTCACCTGGGACAGGCACTTGGCAACCTGAGTCTCCCTCAGCGCTCTCTGAGGATGTCCTTCTGTGCCCGCCTTTCTCAGAGGCCCGTGAGTGGGGGTCCTGCCCTAGGGCTGGGGGTGCATGCCCCCATCCCTGGACAGAGGAGAGGGGCAGCATGTCCAGGTCACAACTACTCGCAGCACCGGCAGAGGTGGGGGAACATGCTTCGAGGGGCCAAAAGTGGGGTGGGAGGGGGCTGCATTCGGGAAGAGACCGAACATCCAGGGGACGTGGGAGTATCACTTTGTAGGTTCAGAGGGGCTGGCCTGGAGAGCACGTGGTTGTCTTGTCTAATTCTGGGCACTGGCGGGGTCTGCAGCTGCTGCTCGGGGCTAAGCAGAGCCGTGCTTGGACGAGGGGGGCCTTAGCCGGGGAGCAGGGTGAGGTGGGGAGCTTCATGGACGCGCTCCTGGTTCCCTGAGGTGTGCAGGCAGCACACAATCTTGATTTGGCCCTTCTACCCCCCGGGGGGAGGGGCATGGGCGGTGGGATTAGCGTACCTGGGCTTGAGCCTTGGCTGCGTTTACTTAGTAGCGATTTACCTCATGGGTCCGGACTACACTCATCAGCAAATCAGTGAAATGAGAATGTTAACAATAAAAATGTTAACATCTACCATGTGTGTGTCTGTCTGTCTCTGTCTATCAACATGCATGAACACACACTTCTCCCTTTCACAAGGGCCGCTTAATCCCCCCTCATCCTTTACACAACAGCCACACAAGCACAAGCGAATCAAAAACAGCATTTAATGAAAACCAGACATGTCACTTGAGCAAACCGATTCCTTCCAGCCAGAGCCTGCCTCTGGCTCTCCTCGTGCTGTTCCACTCACTCTGCTTTGCGTGGCCAGAGGCAGACATTGGCTCATTCTGTTCCAGGGCCAAGGAGCCAGGCTGTTAGTTTATGTAATGCTGAGAGGACCGGCCTCCACCCTGGTTCAGACACGATGTCCGAGTTCCAAGGGCTTTACCTTGGCATGGTGGAGGCGCTGCCTGGGAAGAGGCCAGCGGGCACAGCCGCTCTCACAGGGCCTTGTGTGTGGACCTGAGGCCCTCTCCCTCCCTGGGGGTGATGCGTTGCCCTCTGGGCTGAGGCCGCTGGCCTGTCTTAGGGCCGAGGGACTGCCAGGACTCGGGGCCTGAGGGAGGGCTGCCAGCGCAGCTCTGCTGCCTGCTTTGCCCAGGGGGCTGGCCAGGCCCTGGTGGAGCGTCAGCGCCCCCTCACGCAGGCCAGTGGGCATCTGTTGCCCCTTTCCTTCCAGGCACTCGCATGGTCTTTATTTGGAGGTCGAGCCTGTTCCCAGCCTTGGAGGGGACAGTCCCCAGGTCTCCCCAGGCGCCCGCGTGCGCCATCTGGTGAGGGTGTTGGGGACTGCACTGCTCGGTGCTCGGCCCCTACCTTGGTGGGGTGCCCCGCCTTGGACCCCTCAGAGTCACAGCTGTGCTAACAGGGGGCTCTCTTGCTACGTGTCTTTGCGCAGGGTGGGTAGTGAGGGTCTGGCATCCCACCACAGCCAGCAAACCTTCATAATCTCAGCCTGGGTCACCCCATCCCTCAGCTCGTTCTGGGGGATGAATAGAGGTAGGTGGACGATTGCGGGGACCCGGGCAGCTTTGCCTGCTGTTGGCTGTTTGCAGTCACCTCTGCCCAGGCGAGGTGTTTCATTGGGTCAGGCGTGGGCAGGCTGCTCTCCTCTGAGCACATGCTTCCTGCCTTCGTGGAGTCAAACCGTGTTTGTGTCTGTGTGTAAGGTGTTTACATACATGTATAAGCGCATCAGCATGTAGCCCTGTCCCTGACAGCAGTGACCATTTCATGAGTGTTCCCTGGAGGTCAGGACCTGAGGCCAAGAATTCTGTTGTCATTTCATCCTCACAACCACATTGGTTCAGAATTTGATGGAACACCTAGTAGGTGCTAGGCGCTATACTTAGACCTCAATATTTCCAGGCAGAACTTTCCACAACCTATTCTGTTATCAACCCAGTTTCACAAAGGAGGAATCCCAGGGTGGGTGGTCTAATGCTCCACCTGGGGTCGTACATCAGCAGGTCGCCAAGTGGGAACTCACACCTGCTTCCCCTGACCACGAAGGTCAGCTGCCTCTTCTCTGTCCATGGGTCAGCTTTTCCATGGTCATGTCTGCAAACTCACTTGTGTCCATGTTTGTGTAAGTAGCAGGGATGTTGGCTTGGGGAGTATCCTTTAACCTCTGGGTACTCTGTTTACTACCATGAGCCTTTGCTTCCTCATCAGAAACACTGTTGATCTCTGTCTGCCAATATGAACAGGGACAGGGCAGGGAGCCAGGAGATAACGTTGAAGAAAGGCCACTGTTGGCTATAAAGAACCAAGGAAAGAAACGATGGATGCAAAGAATAACTACTTGGGTAAGAAAGTCAGCTTTTATCAGCGCCCTACTACGTCTTCTGTGTGCTCCTCAATAACCCAGCAAGTGGGACTCTTTATCCTGGTAATATAAAAGAGGAAGATGGAGTCTCAGGGTAAGGAAAAGCAGACTCGTGTTTGAATCCGGGTCTGTCTCTGTCCTGAGCCTGCCTCTTGTTCCAGACCAGGCACTGGTAAACTCCAGCTGTTGGGCTGAATTCCGCCAGCTGTCTGCTTTGGCAAGTGGAATTTTTCGGGAACAGAGCTGCACCCACTGTTGACACACTGTGTGTGGCTGCTTGAGCCCCGGCAGAGACCATGTGACCTGCAGAGCTGAAAGTCACCACCTGACCCTTTATTGAAAGTGTTTGCAGAGCCCTGTTTTACACGCTAATCTAAGACCTGTGATAAGGAAGATTTTTAAAAATAGGTAAATAGAAATGTTACAAAATACATGTGCTGGCTATCTGCGTGGGGACAGCAAAGCTTCAGCCCCCAGAGCCTCTGGGAGATAAGACTACCCTTACTTTACAATCTTTGTAAATTATGTTCCCCTACTTTCTGAAACAAAATAGGGTGGGCACATGTTAGAGTCTCTTGGATGACATCTCCCTATCAGCTCAAGCACTAGGTTCTAGAGTCTTCTAGATACACCCTCATGACCCCTCATGATGTCAGGAACCTCTTAGCTCTTCACTCGGTGACTCCAGAGTCGTTTTTTTAACCTTTCTCTCTGCTCTTTGATCATTTTTCCTGCTCTCGTATTTCTTGCCCACGATTATTTCTCTCTGCTTTCAACATGGCTGATTGGGACCATCATCTGCCTCTGCTTCTCAACTCTAGAAATCACCAAACTCATTAAAAATGTCTGCAAAACCTGATGTACCTGAGTGCAGCTCCTTCTCCACCTGTGATAATTTTGTCAAATAAACGAAGTCAAAATTGCATTTGATACACCTAACTAGTGACTGTCATAATTTAGCCTCGCCAACCTAAACTGTGCTCAGGATGCTTCCATCGGCCTACAGCTGTGCAGAATCATCTAGCGTGAGCCTGCCTTATAAAAATGTGCTGAAAGTCTCCTGTAGTTGAATAGGGTACCAGAGTGCCCTAATTCAAAACAGTATGAATGTACACTGAATGTGGACCCTTTCGGCGCCATTACAAATGAAAAATGATCAGTGGAACCATCACATATTGGGACTGGCTGTGTCCCTCCTATCCCTGGCTGTAGGACCAGCCGAGTTCCCTGGAGGAGCTGCTCTGTCCATGTGTGTTTCCTCCTGCCGTCCACAGACAGGAAGGTGCACTCACTTTCCCTCTTCATCTTGGCTCCCTGGTCCCCGGGTTCAAATGAGCCATAGAGAAGGAGACAGAAAGCCCTGGACACAGGGTGAGTGGCTGGTTCCTCACACTTAGCAAATACCAGCTCCTCTTCTCGGGTGTGAGCTGCAGTCGGCAGAGCTGCTGTGCGCTACTTTAATCTCCATCACAGATGTTCAAAGGGAGAAGGTTCGCTGAGTTTGGCTCACCGCGGTGGAATTGAAGACTGGGAAATGCTGACTTGCCTGTGAAACCCAAACACAATTCCATATTCAGAGACGTGCTTTTAAAATAGCAACTGATTGTAATCAAGGATGAAAAGGCAATTACTGTTCGTTTTTAATCATTTGACCCTAGCATGGTTAACGATGCTTGTTGACAGGTGTTTTATCTACCTTGTGAACAATTCTTATTTAAATCTGCCCGGTTGGCCTGCCCAACCTTTTCAAGTCCACTTTGGTGTTGGTTGGCGGTGGTTGTGTTTGACCTTCTGCCATCAGCAGGGTGGGATCTGCGCTCAGCAGGGACCACCCTTGGTTCATGACTCCATTGTCACTATCTAGAAAGTCGCAATAATTTTCAAATAAGAGGCCAGCTGTTTACACATTTCACATTATGTCACTGATTTTGGCCATGATGGGATGTCAGAGTTGGAAGAAGTTTGGAGATCAGCCTTCCAAAATCTTTCATTTTCAAGATGAGGGGACTGAGACCAAAACAGAATGCGCCCAAGATCACAGAGCCATCGATGTGACTTTCTGATCTTCTGATCCTTCTCGACTATGGCCTCTGTCTCCCACATGGCAATACTGCATTTTGCCCGGTCTGTGCTTAGGGATGATGAGCAAATTTAACAATAATCTAAGTAGTTACTATGTAGGAATTTAAAATGGCCATTTATCTCCCTTCCCCCAATATACATGCACAGAGTGAGTAATCGGTTTTGTCTGCAATATTTGAAAGTGGCAATTTACTGTAATCGAATTCTTATTAATGGTCTAAAATGGAGGATAAAACTCTCCAAAATGCTAGCAATTTCCCTGAATTTAAAATTCAAATGGCATTTCCCACCTCTTATAAAAGGAATACATTCAAATGGTTGGGAATTTGGAAAATGACCAAGAAGGAAGAAAATCACCATGCCACAGCTTTTTTTAATATTTTTTCCAGAATTCTTCCCCAGGCATGTGCATATTTTTTACATATTAGATCTCAAGAGTCTATCCATGTGTACTTTTTATGTGCCATTTAACGTATTTGGTTAAACCTCATGAAATTGCTGGGTCAGAAAGGACTGAGTGCTGGCATTTGATGTCATTCAACCAAGTGGCAAAAACATCTTACATCTCAGAATGTTCTCTGTAAACAGCATATTTACTGGTTATATCAGATTCCATCACGTGACTTTATGCAGTTACGGAACTTTTATTGAACCAAATGATAAACAATTATTATCACCACATAATAATTAATATACTTAGAACACTACATGTAACTATATATAAACAGCTCTAAGTCATGTTATGATGAAGCATCTTATTTGCTTTCATCAGTGGACTATTCCTTTTGTGAAAATAAATTTTTGTGGAGATGACATTCCTTTATCACATTGTGTAACTTTTGGGTGCGTGGCATTGTAACGAGACATCTGAATACGCTCCCTCATGATCACCAAAAGTCTCATTTCCAACCACAACCAGCCAACTATCCCCCTTTACCCATTTCACCCGCCCCCTCAATCCCTGCCTTTTCTTCCAGTAACCCCCAATTTCTTTGCTCTCTGTATTTGAGAATTTCTTTTTGTCTTATTTGTTTGCTTGCTTTGTTTCTTTATATGAGATGGAATATGCTTTGAAAAATCACTTTCATTATTTTAAGAGTTAAAAAAATACTGTTTTATTTAAAAGCTTGAAAAAGCAAAGCAAGATGTAAAATCATCCTCCCGAGATGTGATTTTTGGTGTCTTTCTGGGTCTTCGTTGCTGCCATCTCTGTGCATTTGAAAGCCTACCTTTTTGGTCACAAACAACATGTGGTGCACATTAAATAGAATATTGTGAATCTGATGCGGTGCATTCCTGGTGACCATGGGGGAGCTTTTAGAAAAGAGCCTCTCCGAGTGTGGTCTGTGCATCAGTGCCGTCACAGAGAGCGCACCGCTGTCTCTGCTGAGGCAAGTTCAGAAATTGGGGGCAAGATTTTAGAAATCTTACATAATTGGACATTGCCCAACACCCAGGCGTGTCAGTCTTTTCTTTTTTTGATACTTCAGTTTTTGTTTTATCATACAAAACTATCAGTCTGTGTTAGAGGGGGGAGAAAGACCTTTCACTACGGCTGGATGGAGAAGCAGGTCAGAACCCCCGACCAGCACAAGGAGCTACAGCTCAGGGAGGGAAGACACTTATGTTCAGACCCCAGTCACAGTGCCCACAGGCTTTAAAACCTCCCTCGCCTACTTATTTGCCGTAGTGTTCTTTTTCTAACCCTTTTGCTGCTGACAGTGAACAAGTCTCTTGTTTTCTTTTCTCCTCCCTTTTCATTTTTTGCCTTCTTTTTCTTCCTCCCTTCACTTCCTCTTTTCTCTTTGCCCCCACTCACCTTATCTCTAGGTATCCAGGGATGGAGGGAGCTGGCAAACCATCCACATGACCAAGCTGGTTAGAGTGAGTGGGAAGCATGTTAGCGGAATGGGAGGTGGAGTCTCAGCAGCTCTGTCTGCAGTAGACATGCTTTTGTATCCAGCTGTTCTATCACCTTGTCCTGGAGCTGGAGGACCAGGCAGCTACAAGACTTTTTCTTACTTAGCTGATACTGGTTGCGTCTTATGTCTGAAGTTGGCCGACTTGGAAGATTCAATGTGTTTTAAAGATAACATGATTTTTTTTTTAAGGTTAGCTGTACCCTACTGTTCATGCTTGATGTAGAGTCGAGTAGATGCCAGTGACTCCTAGGAATGTTCAGGGGACTTTGCTTGGCTGGATCAAAAGCCCAGAGAAAGGAGCTGTGCTGAGTGCTGTTCTGTTGCCCATGAACAGGAGCACATGGCACCAGGCTCTGGTGTGACGCCTCAGACTCCATCCACCTGATGTCCCCCCGGGCTACCCACGCAAGTCCAGTGCTGGGAATAAAGCTAACGGTGATGACGAACTAACTGGCTTTAGTTAAATAATTTGCTGTTTACGGCTTCTCTGTTTATGAATCAGTTAAAAGCCCTTTTAAGTGAAATTGGATAGACTACAAAGTGTGGGTTTCATGTGTTTTATTTGCAGTTTAATCAGCGTGATCCAGCTGCTGGAGTGGGGAGAGTCGAGCTGGGGTTTTAATTATCCCTGCTTTGCCCGAGTTAGGAATTCCCAATGGTGCCGTCTGTGCGAAGATGCCAAAAACCGCATTGTTCTTTAATTAGCTGTTGTAATTGTTTTAGTCTAATCTCCGTGATTAGCAGCAGCATTAAATACAGCAGGAAGAAAAGGCCTGTCCTCTATGTGCTGCCCCAGTAAACAGAGCCTCTCTCACTTCTGGAGAGGGATATCATAGAAAATCAATTAGAACTCAACCAGCGTTGATTGGAAAATGATAAAGACCAGCTACCATGAAGAAGAGATGGCTCTGGGAGTTGGTTTATGGCCCTTGCTCCCCAGTCGCCTGGAGGACTCTGCAGCCCTGACCTGTCACAGAGGCTCAGGACATAGCTGCGTCCCCCTGGGGATGGGAAGTGGACTGGACTGGCACCAGCTGTTGCTTTGGCTTCAGGTCCTCTGCTTCGTGCATTCAGCCACAGCTTTCGTGGGGGCCCCTTTTGTGCTGGGCATCATGCCAGGTGCCTGGGGCAACCTCGCCAATCAAGGCAGACACGTCCCTGGCCGCACAGAGTCTGTAGTCTAGAGGGTGAGACCAAGGTCGGTCAAACACTCGTACAGGGATGAGTTCATTGTAAATTGTGAAGTTCTAGGAGGGTATCTAGGAG
The DNA here is from genome assembly GCA_004024925.1 of Scalopus aquaticus. Lineage (NCBI taxonomy): Eukaryota > Metazoa > Chordata > Mammalia > Eulipotyphla > Talpidae > Scalopus > Scalopus aquaticus. The sequence continues at coordinate 160,322 of PVIJ01001048.1, read as the reverse complement.
GGAGTTGAGGGAAAGTAATTCATCTGATCTGGGGATCCAGGAGGGGATACAGAGGTGTGAAATATAATCTGAGATCTGATGAGTGAAAAAGAGCTTCCTCAGAGGAAGATGAAGGAACATCTTGAGCAAAGGTCCTAATGTGGCAAGTTCTAGCCTTCCCTCCCCTTCCCTTTGCAGCAGTGGAGTGTGGTGAGGTGGATTAGATTCTGGACATTCTGTAGGTTCAAACCCCATGTCTTCAGGCCTCCCTGGTGGCCTAGGGGTTGAGTCTCAGCGCTATCACTGCAGTGGCCTGGGTTCGATCCCCAACCAGGGAGCTGACCCACAGGGCGCAGCAGACCTCTCCTGTCTCCTCGCTGCTCCCCTCAGCAGTATTTTTCAGTAGGTCTGCCCATTCTGCTCCCCACTCTGTCTCTGATGAATCCTCTCACCCCCACTGCACCTCTGGCCTACACCCCAGTTCTGATATGCATAAATAAAAAAACCCATGTCTGTTACTTACCAGTAGACCTGAACCCCTTCAAATGATGTCATGCCATTCTACCTCTGTGTTCTCAGGCTCTAAATGGGGGATGATGCTGCTGACGGTAGCACTAGCAATGTCTAGTTCTTGGGGTTCCGATGAAGATTAATTCACACATGGAAGACAGTCAGCCCATTGTCTCGCACCCGGAAAGTGGACAGTATCGTTCTTGGGCCAGGCTTGACTTTGGACTCAAGCTAAATCTAGCTGTGTTGTATGCAAGCTTTGTGACCTTGGCCTAGTTCCCTGACCTTGGTGCTGCATGAGCATCCCTGTGGAGTGGGGACTATGTTGACTGCCTCTAGATTACCTCGTGATTCACTATGTCAGCCCCGTCGCAGCCTGCCACAGGTGCTCAGGAAATAGTAGTTGTTGTCATAATTCATGAAACAGCTGAGAGGCATGTGACTGGTGGTTGATACTCAGTAATAACTTCCCTTCCTCTTCTTTCTGCTCATTGTCAGCAGGCGGGCCTCTGATGTCGTCCCCACACCCACAGAAAGAACAACTCTAGCAGAGTTTCCCAGTTCGACATTATTTGGGGCTGAATGATTCTCGCACGTGAGGATGGTCCCGTGCACTGCAGGATAGTTAGAAGCAGGAGCCCTGTCCCCGAGTTGTGATATCCTGAATGTCTCCACACATGGCCCAATGCCCCAGGGGGCAAAACTGACCCTAGTAGAGAATCGCCCTCTAGAGAAAAATAGAATGGACTAATTTTGAGGACATCCCAGTGTAGGATATTAGAGTAAGAATGGTAAAGGTTTGCCGGAGAGGTTAGTGTACAGCAGATAGTTTTGAAGCCCCTTAAAGCAGGACGAGTTTACAGGGGCTTCAGTTGCAACTCCACATTGGAATCTCCCGGGGAGATTGAATGGTGCATGCTGGTGTTGTCTTTGGAAGTCCAGCTGACTCAGCAGGGAGTCCTGTGCTGAGGCCAGGTAGCTCAGTGGTTAACACTTTGTGGCCGTGTTTTTGTCACCAGTATCAGGTGGCCGCTCATGTATTAATACGCGTTCATCTAGTCTCCGGTTTTTCACGCCACGGTGGATTTATTTGGAACTATTAGGAGCTATTTCTTTGATCGTACTCAGTCTAGAAGCTTTACACATTGTTTTGGTGAAAGTGTAAGGTGTTTTATGAGAGATATTCCAGTTTTTTTAATATCCAGTAGTTCAGGAGTTGTGTGTGTGTTCTTGAATGCTTCTACCATTCATGCGGTGGCACAGAAAATGGCCGGCCCCAAGGGCTGGGAAATTGAAAGGGCACCGGCACACAAATTGTTAAGAACCCAGGCTTTGGGGTGCTAGCGACAAAACCCAGATTCTGGTTCCCATTTCTCCCTTTTACTCCTCCCCCAAGTATTCCATCTGCTCTCTGCTGCATTGTTCCAGACATCGGGTGTGTTGGGAACACAAGATCCTGACTTCATGGAGTTGAGCAAGAAGAAACAGACTATAAACACCCCTAAGCAAGCATACAAATTACAGAACTTAAAGGAAGCGGGAATGGTGCTAAGAAAAAGATCCAGTAGGGCGGTGAGATGTGGAATGGTTGATGTGGGGGAGGTGATGTTTGAGCCTAGCTCCCACTGATGAGACTAGATCACACAGATATTCAAGTATGTAGGGAAAAGTCCTCCAGGCAGAGGAGTAACAGGCGCAAGTGTCCTGGGGCTGGAATGAAGTTGGGCTGGTGGTTGAAACTGTGATGGGCGAGGGAAGGAGAGTTACAGAGGCGTGCAGTCCTCAAATCCCGAGGGCCTCGTAGGCCATGATAATGAGCTTGCATTTTATTCTTATTACTGAAAAACACATGAGGTTAATGAGATACCACATGTAAATGGCAGGATGGCGCCCAGCACATGTGCTGGGTCCCAGAAATATGAGTCCCTGATGCCATTATTTGTTTACGGCCACTCTTTATCTGAGCGTTCGTCCCCCCGGGCCTCTGGCTTGTGTGCCATGAATCTCAAAGGCTGCCTTTGCTCTCCGGTAGTAAATGACCCAAGGAGGAGTTACAGCTCAAAGAGCCATGAAGAGATGGCATGAGGCAAACACCTAGAATTGGAATCACATCGCAGTTCATAGCTGCCAACAACGCGAGCCCCATTAAGTCTGCCTGGGGTTTAAAGTCAGATCTTTGAGACACCAGGTTCCTGCGGAAAATTAACTTTCCCCCAAATCCTTCCACTGTATGAGGCAGACAAGTGGAGATAAAACAGGGCCTCGGGAGAAGGGACCCTGGCTCTAAAGGCTGCATGGAGGGGGAGACTGCGTGGCTGTGCCCCCCACCTGCCCACCCACACCTGTCATTTGAAACTCAGTAAATACCCACTGCTAATAACCTACTGTCCCGCGGGCCTGGATGACGCGTGTAAACATCTCTTCTCCGTGTGGTATCCAAAGACTAAGTCAACAAGCTTAATTTCCTGTGGATTCCACTGTTTGGTTGCCACAGCCTAGAAAATTGATCAGATAAAGGCTGTGTACTTCGGGAGGATGATGTGTGCTGTGCGCAGCGACCGTGGTGGCAGGAAGGCTGGCCAGCCCTGGGCCCCGCTCGCATCCCCCTGCTCTCTCCCACCCAGCTGGGGGCTGACCCAGTGACAGCTGCCACGTCCTGCTGACCTCCTCATCTTCCGGGAATTTTGCAGATCATCACGTTGTCCTGGCTTGAGTCGAGGCAGATCTTGATTTAATCCAGCTGGTCTGAACTCAGTCCAGACCAATTGGATGCAGAGGCCCAGGACCCTGACCTTCAAGCAGACCTAGGGTCCACCAGCAAGCAGGGGCCTGCGTCCTAATCTAGGCATCCTCTGTGTTTACCTCTTGGGGTTCTCTTCTCCCCCAGAATTAGTAAGCACCTGTTGAGTGTCAGGTCCTGTAAGAAATGCAGCGAGGGATAACCTGTCTGTCCTCATGGAATACCAGGCACGCTGGGATTTGGACAGGCCAGAACCAACCAACAATGAACCAAGATTACAACCTCGTGACTGGGACTGAGCTGGGAAGGAAGCAAAGGAGCCAGAATCAAGGGAGCTCCCCCTTGGGAAGGGTTCTTGGGGGGAACTGACTTCTAACCTGAGATACAAAGGATGAGGTTGGGGAGATGAAAGGATTTGCAGATGCCTAAACTAGCAATTTGCGGAGGGCGAGAAGTAGATGAAGATCAAGGTGTGGAAGGAGGACTGGAGGGAGAGAGGCACGACTGGGGTTGAACAGAGAGGCGGGGCCGGAGTGTGCTGGGCTGCTGGGTACTGGCAGGGGGCTGGGTGCACGGTCCGTCTCTAGCTTGGCATTTTGCTCCAGCCTCTGAATCTGCCCCCTCCTCCTCCCTTTGCCCCCAGAAGGTATCCTGTGCCCAGCTGCCAGAATTGCTGTGTTAAGTCATGAATTAGGTGTCACCGCCGCCGCTCAGCTCCGCGCCTCCTCCCCGGCTCCTTTTCTCAATGTGTGGCTAAGCGTCCACGTGTCCGATTGTGACTTCTGAGTCACGGGCCACAGAATGGGACTCTGGTCCCCGACAGGCCAGGCACACTGTCGGTCCCCACTGATGGCCCAGGGGCACGCTGGGCTGTGTCCCTGAGGTCTGTGGAAATACCCTCTGTGACATCTGCCTGATGACACATTTCCCGGAATTGACCCCTCTCTGTCCCTGACTTCACGGCCATTCCGCGAATCCCACTGGGCCTCCTGGAAGTGCAGAGCCGCATCTGATGTCAGACTGGAATCGTCCTGTTGGCTTCAGTCTGTAGAGCTTCCCCTCCCTCGCGTGGCTGCTGATCTCTGCCTCTAGCCCGGTGGTTTTCTGGCCTCTGGGTCTTTCATTGCAGCCTTTCCTCCTGTGGAATGGAGGGGTATAAAGTATGATTTGGTTTCACATGCTGCTCGCTCAGCTAATGGCGTCACCAGCAGTGTGAGTGCTTTTGAGAACAGCTGCATCGAGGCCATTGGTGGCGACCCTGTCAGTGGGAGTGTGGAGGGGGCTTCGGGGGCTTCTGTAATGCATATTCTGCTATCCAGGACCTGGTGACTTCTAGGGAGCTCTAAAAATGACTGACTCAACCATGAGCCATTGGGGTGGGCTGACAGTGCATTTTCCCTCCTTTTCAGCACCCAGGGGTGTCAGTGTGGGGGTGATGAATAGTCCTGGGCAGCTCCTGGCCAGAAAGTGGAAAGCTGTACGAATAGTCCAGGGCCACAAATCATCTGAGCTGCCTGTCACTTCAGAACTTTCTGCAGAATCTCTGGATGCAAAGATTGCAGAGAGTTCCCAAAGTGCGTCCTCATAGGGTTGCCTTGGAAATTAAACTAGTAACTGGGGAGTCCACAAGTTGACTATGACCCACAGAATATTTGAAAACAATTGAGTTTTAATGTTCTTTTGGCCGGACAAGCCCTGTCCAGTGCTCCCGACACTTGCAGGGAGGACGGGCATAATCGATGACCTTGACCCTTTGGTGCCGCCCATCCAAGGTTGCATTTTGAATCAGTGTACAGAGTGTAAGTGAAAGGCCACCCCCTCTACCCACTCTCCCATACAGAGCTCTGTTGGCCAGTTTGGGTGAATCCTTGCCACCTAGTTCACACTTTCCACTTGAGGAAACTGAGGCCTGAAGGCGTTCAGAGATGAGGTTATTCATCAGACTATGACAGCAGTCGCCTCACATCTAGGCAGATTCATTCCCCGTGCCAAGCTGGGTCTGGGGAACTTCTTTCCTATAATTTGAACCGGTGGTTTCTTTTCTAATGAATGGAAACCTTCGTGGCCCAACACCACCACCGGCCTTAGAGCAGTGTTCACGGAAGGCCGTGTCAAAGCAGGAGAGAATTTGCCCACAGGGCCACCAGTCTGGCCACCAATCCAGCAGCCTGCGAGCGTCTCCGCTGATGCTGCCCACCCGCAGAGACCAGCTTCTCATGCGTGCAAGCACAAGGCACGGTGCTCCCTTGCAGGGGGCCCAGCGTCCGGCAGAGTCGGCGGCAGAGGGGGCCTAGATAGAGGCTGGAGGTCCCGTTCATGAGAGACCCCTTCTGTGTGTCCTCTCACCCTGAGCCTGCCCACCCCCGTCCCAGCCCCAGCAGCGGAGAAGAGAGCTGAGCAGCACCGCTCTTGCTTCCTGCACGCACATGCAGGCCTCTGTGGGGTTACCCGGCGCCGGGGTCAGGGCTGGGACCTGGAACAGCAGATTTTTGTCTGGTCCTGATGTTGGCAGACAGCCCAGACCAGCCCTGCAGGCATCACCAGCCAGGTAGCTGGGTGCAGGGCTGGCCGACAGGTGCGCCTTGGAGCCAGGAGCGCGCTTGCCCCAGCCTGACCAGCAGGGCATCTGGGGCCACCGCCCTCTCCACCCCGGCCATGGGGCTTTTTCCCAGCATACCTGGTCCTCTGAGATGGACTGGGAGCCTCCATTTGGCATCCGGCGATGCTGTTCAGATGTGAATGCCCCAGAACCATCCCTGAACCCTGAGAGTTAGCATCTGTCCCAGAACTTGCCAGAGAAGCAGTGATGACAGTGGCTTTGAGCAAGACTTCCTGCTTGCCCCCCCCAACTCGGGCAAGTTGCCTTAGCCTCTCTGTGACTCAGTTTCCTTATCTGAAAAAGAGGGTCCATGTAATAGGGCTGCTGCTTGGACTGACACACCCAACGCACCTGTGCAGGAAGCGTGAAGACGCAGGTCTGGCCCAGATGTGCCGTGTGACTTTCTGTACTATCTGGGCAACTTCCTGTGAGCCTACAGTTACTCTTTTAAAAGACTTGGGGAAAAAAAAGAAAGAAAAAGGTATGAATGTAATGAAGGCCTTAGGACGGAGGTGGAGGTTGGATGCGTGGTGAAAACTCATGAGCAGTAGCATGACAGTGACAGAATTTGGGGTGCTTCCGAGCATCTGTCATAGCGCCTTGTAAGAGAACTTGCACGGGGCAGAGCTTCCAGCGCACCGCCCCCCACCCCCCACGGCCTTGCCCTTCCCTCCCGGCCTGAGCTCCTGACATGGCCATCTAGGACCTTCCCCGGCACAACTTGCTTCTCACCGCCCTCTCTCTAGCGCGCCCCTTGACCCTAATCGTTTGCAAAGCTGCTTTTCATCCTTCCAGCTCACACCTTGTGTCTTCTCGAAGGCCTTCTGGACGTCTCTGAGTCTGCCCAAATTCTCCTTCCCCCAAGGATGGAAAGCAGTGGTTCTCAAAGTGTGGTCCCAGAGGCACCAGCCGGCAGGAAGCAAAGGCAGATTGTTCCGCCACACCTCCCACCCCGCGTCAGACACTGGGCGGCATCTAGGGACCTGCAGGCCAGCACCCCCTTGGGGAGCTTCTCATGCTTGCTTGAGCCCCGTGCGTCTCCCACATTCACATGCACCCCCTGTGCCCTGTGCACGTGCAGCTCCCGAGTCAGCAGGTCTGGGGCCCGGGTTCCTGCAGTTCTCACGAATGCCCAGGTGATGCCGAAGCTTCTGGACTGCTCGAGACCAGGGTCCTCATCTCCTTTCCGCTGCCCGGGCAGTAGGAGCTTGGTGGTGTGTGGTGGTAGCTACGCTGGGCGAGGAGCAGGCGCTTCTCTGTGGAGGAGGCAGGAGGACCCGTCTTCATCTAGCTGGGCTGGAGAAGGGCGCTGCGAGGAGGAGAGGAACAAGGCGGCCCCGCTTCTCCCACGCAGGGTGGACGCCCGCTCTGCCCACTCGCCTTCCTGTTCTCATGCCGTCTGGGAACAGCCGCGGACCGGAGCCCTGAGAGCAGTGCTGTCTAAACTCGGAGCGAGCCTCTCTCTTCCGTCCCCCGATTTGTGCGTGGATTTACTGCCTTAGTTATTACTGGGCTGAGTAGAAGAAAAGGTGCATTCGTGGGTCAAAGAGGCTTGGGCCGGCCCTCAGGCAGCGTCCAGTGGGGACAGATGTCTGCGGCAGGGCAGGAACGTGATAAGTGCAGTGGGCTGTCCGGAGCCCGTGGACGGCCAGGGAGTCCTAGGGAAAGGGGCCTTTAAAAAGGCTCCATCGAAACAGGTGAGGGTTGTGTTAGGCAGTGCCAAGGCCCTGGTCTGAGTGGGAACCTGGTAGTGCCAGGACAGACGGCAGAGAAGCAAGGGTGAGCCCTGCGACTGCAGTAAGGATTCAAGCTTCCTCCTGAGAGAAGCAGGAAGAAGTGAAGGGTTTTTTTGTTGTTGTTGTTTTTAAAAATTTATTTATTTATACATACAAGCTGGTGTACAGGCCAGAGGCATGGGGTGGCGAGAGGGTTCACCAGAGACAGAGTGGGGAGCAGAACAGGCAGATCAGAAATACACTGCTGAGGGGAGCAACAGGCGAGGCAAGAGAGGGCTGCTGTGCCATGTGGGATTCTCCCCGGCCGGGCGTCGAACTCGCATTGCGCACTGCCGACAGCTCCACAGCACAGCGCTCAACCGCTGCACCATCAGGGAGACCCAGAAGTGAAGGGTTTTAAGCAGAAGGGTAGCATCTGATTTGCTTTGTCAAAGGATCGCTCTGGCTAGCCGGCGGAGAAGGGGTGGGTGGGCATGGCGGTTGCCGGGGCATTAGTCGCAATCTGCTACACTTGTCCGGACACCGGCAGGGCTGGGGGGTAGAGACAAGTGGCTGGACCCTGGGAAATGTAGGATTTGGCAGAAGATTGGAGCCGGGACGTGAGGAAGGGGGTTGTTAAGAAGTCTCCAGTAACTCAGCTCTGCTGCACCTTCATCCTAAAGGCAGGTCCTAGACGGTTCAGTCTGACTCCATCTTCCCAGGCAGGCTGTGTTCCTGCGCTCAGCCTCCCGGCCCAGCTGCCTCTGGGCTCACGCAACCTCCCCCTGCTGCTCCTGTTTCCCGGGGCCCTCCATCTATGCACTTGAGATCTAGACGTTTCACTTCCTCACTTCGTAGTTGTCCCTGGCATCTGCCACAGGGTTATCTTCAGACCCTGGAAGAAAAGAGGGTTTCTCTACCTCTAAGCCCAAAACCACAAACACACAACTCCACACCTCCTAACCTTTCACTTGTATTCATTTTTATGGAGGTAATATTGCTGTACCCCATGTATAATTTAGGGTTAAAGGTTCACTCCTCTTGAGATGCATGTGACTACAACACACCCCCAAAGCACCTATCATCCTTCAGCGTAGTCCTCCCCTCACCTTTGCTCCCCACCTCCCTCCCATCTCTTAATCTTCTTGACTGCAGTGGCCCATCCGCCCAATGGGGACATGGAACCATTTGGGATGAGAGCTGCTTTCAGGGAGCCCCTCTGAAGGGACAGGAGTAAGAGGCGGGCTGAATGGCGCAAATTTTCACTGTGATTTTCAGGGCTGGAAAATAGACTCACAGAAAATTTCACCTCTTCTCAAGGCGCAGCACAAATAGAACTCTCTAGTAGCGCCGTCTGGGCCTGCCTGTGGAGCGCGTCTCTCCCACTTCATCTGGAGAGGACTGGCAGAAGCAGCCAAGGCAAGCTGAGGTGCGATCTGTGTGGCCCCCTCTTCCTTGCCCTCTCTCCTTGCTAAGTGAGGGCCCCCCGCTTGTCAGACACCCTGGTTCTTAGCCACAAGCAGTTGTGCCCCAGCGGACAGTTGACAATGTCCAGAGACATTTTTGGTCGTCACCACTGGGATAAAGAGGGGTGCTTCTCCTTAGGGGGGACCAGGGAGGCTGCTCAACGTCCAGCTGGGCACAGCGGTCATTGGGCCTGCACCTCCCCCACGCGAAGACACCGAGGTCGAGAAACTCTGTGTCGACCCGTCTGCCCCCCGATGCGCTGGCTCCCCTGCGCTCTTTTAGGCAGATATCTTGACCTGTCTGCTTGCTAGGCCTCACGCTGCACACTTGCTTCCCCTGAACCTTCATTTCTTCCTGTCACTCATGTTCATCTGTCGCGCCATCGCCTCTGTCCACCAAGATTTACTCGGGCTGGATTGTGGCACAAGGCACCTTTCTGGCCACTCCATGGTTTACTTCTACACCTCCTGGCTACTGGAAGAAGTGGGTGCTGTTTCCCCATAGAAAATAATGGGCCCCATGAATTGAGCACCTACAATGTGCCAGGTAGTGGAAAGGATACTGATTTCTAATCCTGGTGACGACCCTGACTTAAGTTTTATGATCCCGTTTATCCTGACGTTGAAGTTGGCGCTTGGGCAAGAGGATGATCTCGTTAAGTTCGCCTGCCTAAGAAGGGGTGGAGAAGCGGAGGACTGGGGTGATTTTTAGGTAGGTGAGCAGTGTCAGGACTGAACCAGCCCGTGTGGATGCAAATAGCGCTTCGGCCTTTGCCGCACCCAACCTCCTTGGAAGAAGTGATTGCTGTGCGTGGAGCTTTATGCTCACATAAGAACCTGTGAGAGGAGCAATTCTGAAGGGGGAAGGGAGGGAGCCGCCTTCATTCTGGGCCTGTCCTGTGACTGGCACTGGGCTCTGTCCCATATTTCATAGTCTTGGAATTTCCCAAAGCAGTTTTTTTTTTTAAAAGATGTATTTATTTATACATACAAGCTGGGGTACAGGCCAGAGGCGTGGGGCGGCGAGAGGGTCCACCAGAGACAGAGTGGGGAGCAGAACAGGCAGATCAGAAACACACTGCTGAGGGGAGCAGCAGGCGAGGCAGGAGAGGTCTGCCGCACCATGTGGGATTCTCCCCGGCTGGGCATCGAACTCGCATTGCTGCTGCTGACAGCTCCACAGCGCAGCGCTCAACCACGCGCCACCAGGGAGGCCCCCAAAGCAGTTTTTAAGGCCGATCTTGTCAGCTTTGACACACTGTTGATCCGAAATTATCTGGGTCATTCTTGGTTGTCAGTGGGGAGGAAGGGACTGTCCTGTGCGTTATTGGGTGTTTAAGTGGCATCAACAGCAGTGATGCCGGTATCCTTCCACCCCACTCCCCTGTCCCCTGTTGTGACAACCAAAATGTCTCTAGTTATTTCCACATGTTCCCTAGGGTGGCAAAACCACCCACCAGTTGAGAACCATTGCCCTAAGATAAGCAGCCTCACTCCTGTTTTATAAAGGAAGAAAGTACACCCCAGAGGCAGACGTCAGTTGCTCAAGGGATGATAGTCACCAAGTGGCGGCATCTGAAACAGCTCCGGCTTCCTGCCCTCCCGTCCAACAAAACGCTCAGGACATCAGCCATTTTGGGAGGTCGAAGTCATGGGACGTGTCTGGAGGAATCACTCACCCTTCTTAGAGATATTTTGCCCTGTCAACGAGCCTTCAAGCTCTTTCATTCTTAATGCCCATCATAGAATCTTAAATGCCCATGACTGGTTGATGGACACACTGAGTCTACCTTATGCAGCTCTGCGTTGCAGGTCACGGAGAAAAGAGGCTCAACACCCAACAGCAAGCCTTCTCTATGATTCCTTTGGAACCTCTTTATAGTTTAGGGACTTCTAGCCCCCCCGCCCCAGTCCCTCTGCAGACCCCAGCAGACAAAGGCTGCACACCTTAAACCCTTTGAGGCCCATGCCACAGGCCATGCTAGTCCCTATTGGACTCTCCCTCCAGGAGCAATTGCCCGATCCAATTCCGTTTATGGTCTCTGCCTCTTACAGCCCAGGAAGGCCACTGGGCATGGAAGGAATCCAAGCCCCAATCAATCCCTTCTTTTATTCAGGGCAAAGTTACAAATGGCTGCAGTCACAGGAATCCTTCTCCACCTCACTGTGCAGAGCAGCCCTTATGAAAGATGTATTGAGGGATCCCCTTGTACCAGGATGTTCCTGGCCTTGGAAAGGCAGGAAATAAGTATCTGCTGGCTTGCTTTCTGCCACAAAAACCTTCTTTCAGGTCAGATTTCCTCTGTGCCCAAGCACACTTGATTTAAATCATTTCGCAGCAAAATATAAATAAAATAGAGATGACTCCTATAATGAAAAGAGAAACACCTTGGCAATGTAGTTTTGACTTTCAGAAAATAGAGCATTAAAACTACAGACTCAAGTAACTAATGGAGCCTTAGGCGCCGCGCACTGGCCCACTTATTTCAGGCAGCACAAGTGAGTAACCACCAGGACATGCACGGCAAGACACAGACTCTCAGGTTCAAGGCTCAGCTCTCACTTACTCCAGCTGTGTGACCTTGGGTGAGTCACTTGGCCTTTCTGGACCTCAGGCCCTTCTTCTGGAATGAGGCATCTGGAATATGTCCCCCTAAGACCCTTTTGACTCATTAATGTAAGAACATTCAGGACTTGGACACTCAAACTTAGGATACATTTTAGAGGCGGGGAGCTAATGTTCTCTCTTCTTAAGGAATCCTTATTTTACAGATGGGGTTGAAGACACGGGATATCCATGACCCCTGCCCGCCCCCCACATTCATACGTTGAAAACCTAACCTCCCGGGTGCTGGTATTTTGTGGTAGGGCCTTTGGGAGGTGATCAGGGTTAGATGAGGTCACGAGGGTAGAGCCCATATATTGGGATTAGCGCTCTTATAAGCAAAGGAACAGGGACCAGAGCTCTCTTTCTGTCCACACTCCCTTTTATGAAGGCGCTAATTCGATTCACAAGGGCTCCACCCTCATCTCTAATCACCTCACAAATACCCCACCTCCAGAACTCCATTGCACTGGGGGTTAGGATTTTCACATGAACCTGGGGGAGGGGCCATTTAGTCCCTGACACCACACATCTGACCTCATAACAGAATAATATGCTTGGTCAGTTACTCTGAAAACGGCCCCTGCAGACAGAGGGAGAGGGGAGAGCTTCCCGCTGCCCTTTGGTGCTCTAAGGCTCTGGGGCTGACGTTATGGTGTTCCCTGTTTGTCAGCTGTCCTGCCCTCTATGTGCCTCAACAGGTCTATCTCACCACGTTCTCCTCACTGCAGAGGGCGCCCCATCCCCCATGACTAGCCCTAGCCCAAAGCCAGAGTGATGATGGATGAGTCACAGCCAAGCTAGAAGACAGGAGTAAACACCCCCACCCAGCTCCTGAGGTGCCCGAGTGTCTGGGGGCTGAGGCTGCACACAGGACTGACTGTTTCTCACATGTGTGGGCTGGAGACCTGGCGCTTTCCATCTGGAAATAAAAGTCCTCCGGAAGCCAGAGTCTGGGATTTGTGGGGTCTTACAGTTATGAATTCCTAATAGAGTAACACTTCATCTGCTCGGCCCCGTTAAGAAAGAAGGTATTCTGTATCATGAGGAACGCTCCCGAAAACTGAAGCTGACCCTTATGCGTGCTACACACAGATACACACGCACCAGCGCACCCACACAGTACTGTGTGTGCATGCATACCCATATGCACACATGCACACATACACACCCACCCACACATGAACACATACATACACGTGCACACAGACACACAGTTTAGTTAATGTGTCTTGGTGGAAAAAGTGTTCTATGTTCAATGCCTTTTATTTTTTTTTTAAAGATTTATTTAAGCAAACAAGAGCTGGAGTATAGGCAGAAGTGCAGGGGTGAGAGGCTTCACCAGAGACAGAGTGGGGAGCAGAACAGGCGGATATATACTGCTGAGGGGAGCAGTGGGGAGACAGGAAAGGTCTGCTGCACCATGTGGGAAGCTCCCTGGCCAGGGATAGAACTCGTGCTGCAGTGGCTGCCAGTGGCTTGATAGCGCTGAGACTTTACCCTTGAGCCACCAGGGAGGCCCTTCAACACCTTTTAAAATATGAAACGTTCTCAAAGGACTTAGCCATCACTTTTCTGGATCATTTCTCTGGGCTGTGACGTGGTGCAACCCTCAAGAGACTGGAAGGTGCCGCACAGCTACCTGCCCAACAGTGGGGGCCCAGGATCTCCGTACTCCACTCCAGCCTAGTCTGCTCTCTCCCGCCTTCCTGCCAGCCTGCCTCCCAGGGCATCTGACACTGAAAGCTTTCTTGATCTGGAGTCCACCTGCACGTTTCCTCCTCTCTGCTCCCTTGCCTCGCAGACCTGACCTGACCTTCCTCTCCACACGCACACGCACACGCACACACACACGAACACTCCCCTGGCTATGCCGAGTTGGGGATGCATAGGCAGATTTACTGCCTCAGCCCTTTGAGAGCACTTTGTGAGAACACATGCCCTCCATTCAGCTTTCCCTGCCAAGTGCCAAGTGCAGAGAGTGACTGGGCTTGCTGGACTGGTCCTGCGACTCTGCTGCAACTCTGTTCCCATGACTTTTTGGGTGAAAAATCTTCCCTGTGGCTTTACTAGGTTGCTGACAGGTGATGCTCTTGGGCCTAGGCTGGTGCAGGTTTGAGCCAAGCACGCCGGCCCGGCAAAGGCGCTGAGCTGGAAGAGGGCGCTGGAAGAAACCGCCCCGCCCGCCTTCCTCCCCACCCAGAGTGAGAGCCCTGGCTTCACAGCTCACCCGCACAGAGCAGGCATTTCTGTGACCCTGGGCTGGCCTGGCCGGCCCGGTGCCATCTCCGCTGGCACGGGGAGAGGGAAAAGAAACACTGCCAGAGATGGGCATCTTTGCAGCGAAGCTCTGCCCAGCCTTCCTCTGCCCCGGCTTCTCACCTGCCTGGGGCAGTGTTCAAAACCATCTTCTGGGGAGGCCAACCTGACTCCCACTTTTAAGATGGCAAACTTCCACGATTCTCTATCCCTCTGATTTACGTTTCTTCATAACTCTGTCACCACTGCCCAACTCTGTACTGTTGTTTCTGCTCCTCCTTTCCCCTGGAAGCTCTAAGCGAGCCTGGCTCTATGTGATATGAACGGTTGTGTATTCGTGCACACGTGCATGCACACACATGCACATGTGGGGTCAGGCAGCTCATCACACTTGTTCCTAGAATCAGAATGAAGGGGCTGGATGTGTTTTAAAAACCAGTTGGAGTGAAATGATTCCTCTTCTTACTTCCGGTCATTGTAACATCAGTCATAATGAGACTCAAAAAGCGTTGTGGGTGTCTATGCTCGAGGCTTATTCTAAGAGCTTCCCATGCATTTTCTCATTTAATCCACTCAAGGTTTATCATGCCGGTTTAATAGATGAGAAAACTGGGCTCTCAAGGAGGCGTCAAAATTTCATTTTTATTTGAAAATATTTTATCTGCACACAACTGAAATGCAGGGTTCTGCACACTTGCTGTAAGGGGTCAAAGAGCGACTCTTCAAGGGTCCCTGTTACAATTACTCAGGTCAACCAGGGCCGCGAGACAGCGGGTGGAGACAGCGCCGTGAGTGAGTGGCAGTGGCTGTGTGCCCATAAAGTTGTGCAAAAAGAGGCTGCAGACCAGAGCTGGCTCCCCGAGTGTAGCTTGCTGACTCCTGACCTAAATATAACCTTCTTAAGGGCCTTAATAAGGGCCCTGCCATTATTTGGTCATCACTGTAGCCCATGCAGGGAGCACAGTGCTTTGCACATAGTAGGTCTTAAGTAAATGAATGATGAACAAATGAATGCATGAATGGATGTATGAGTGAATGGATGAATGAGTGAATGGATGGACCAGGGAATCAGTTGGTCACCTGCTGAGACCACCACAAGCCAATTCCTCCCTCCCCTCTTCCTCTCCAGAACTCCCCATACCTTACTGAGCCTCCTTCCCCCCTCTTCACCCATTCCGGGCCAAAAGCCCAGGCCCCGCCCTGCGGCCTCCCTGAAAATCCCCTGGGCCATTGAGTGATGTCACCCAACGAGTTCTTCTGCCAGTGGTGGCTTTTTCTGGAACGTCTTGGAGTTCTGGGTGCTCGATGATTTAGTTGATTCATCTCTTTTCACCCCTCCCTATTCTAGGAAGGGTGTATGGCTGTTTACAAGGGCATCCAAAACAAAACAAGAGGCATAAATAAAATGAGGCCAAAGGAAGGAGCCAGGACTTCAACACTCAGCAGAAGTCAGGAGTGGCAGTAAGACTCAGCCCCGAGACCTTGCTCTGGGGGAGCCCGAGGTAGGGGTTAAGATTTCCGGTAGCCAGTGGGGAAAGCGCGTCTCCCAGCACCCTGTGCCCTAATAACTGACACAAATCACTGCTCCAGGAGGCGGAACTGTTCTTAGTGCTCAGGCCAATTGGAACTTTCCCCAGGGGCCTCCCCAGGAGACGCTGGGGGGCGAAAATCCAGCGGCCCTGCGGCTTCCTCACGGTAGGCAAGCCCGAAGTTCCCGGCCCCGGCTCTGGCGGTCCCCGGCTAGACGCCTGCCTGTCCCGATGCCCCCGTGGTGAGGACACGGCTGGGTAACTGGACCTGGGGTGACCTGGCATGACCCGCAGGGGCTTTGAGGGCAGCTGCTCGAACAACGGGACCCCGCGGTGTTCAAACGCCACCAGCGCCTGTAATGAAGCTCCCGGTCAGGGACACCAGAGCCAGCTCTGCCTCGGACCTCGGGCCTCGTCCCTCCCTCCCCGAGACCTGACTCTGCTCTGAGACAGGGGGCTTGATGTTGGGCTCCCCCACCCGGCGTGGAGGGCCCCCCCATCAGAGGAGCCCTGTGGCCTCTGCAGCTGTTGTTTCGAAGCCGCTCAGCAGTGTCGCCAGCGAAATGCCATCCCCGGCGGCCCGTGCTGCCGAGCCCCTTAGATCAGTCAGTGCTCCTCAACCGTTTTTCCATGATCACCCTCCCAAGGAGAAAAAATTAAATTCTCTCTAGAGAGAGAAATTAAATACTGAGGGATCAGATTCGGCAGGTACAGAGACTTGAGCTTTGGAGGGTCAGAAACCACTGTAATAGCTCCTCCCAGCCCCCCCAAACCAGCTCTGCCCCCTTGGGGAGGCCGTATCACCAGTTGAGAATGAACACTTTAAATATATCATCTCCTCCTAATGGGCCATCTGATGGACGAAAAAACGGAGACCCAGGGAGGTAAAGCAATTGGGCCAACATCACACAGCGCATGAGAGGGTCCTGAGATTCAGTCTCCGGGTCTGGCTCTTGCCTGTGCTCTTAGCCCCTCCTCTGAACTCTGGGCAGTAGCTCCTGCCATGTTGTGTCTTGCTTTTTCCACTTACCTGCGTACCTCATCGATTGTTCTGTTTCAGTACAGATGGGATTGCCTCATTCCTTTTAATAGCTGCCTTGGTTTCCATTGGCACCAGCGCAGCGTAACTGACTTAGCTGATGAAGGCTGGGGTTCTTTCCGGATGCGGCAATGGAAAGCTCTGCTGTCACCGTCCTCCTTGCCCACGTGCCAGCTGGCTTACGTGGGAGCCACCCTGGAGGTTACATTCCTAGAAATGGAACCGCCGTGTTCTTGGTAAAAGGTGGGGTGTTGCGGGGAGCATGGCGACGTCTCCATCCCAGGTCAGTTTGCCCCACTTGCATAACAACTCAGCTGCCGTTTGACCCCCAGACTCACCTGTCCTGGTTACTGCTGTGGGCGTGGGCGCCCCGCCCCACCACGTCAATGGATTTTGGCCGCCGAATTAGCCTCATGGCATCTGGCATTTCCCTGGGAGGCTTGGCAGTTTATTTTTGAGCTTCAGTTCTACTCTCATTGAAAGAAATCCAAGGCAGTCAATCTTCACCCCTGCTGTCTGGGCGCCCACTTTGAAATAGGGTGGGAATTACCTGCTACTGTGGTGTCTCCCCACCACCAGTTTGGAGGAATGCAAAATCCTTCCTTCCCCTGTTGCTTAGAACAAGTGCCCCTTCTGCAGTGTCCCTTGGCCTACTTTTATAAGGGATGCAGTCTTAGCAGTCCAGCTGGGCCTCCGTGCTCCCGGTTCCATATCTGCAGGGGGGCAACGAGCACCACACCCCCTAGACCTTGCTGACAGGGTGCGCATGGCTGAGTCAAGGCCGATTTGGCCCCATGTACCGTGAGCCCAGGGAGAAGACCACGCTGTGGAAGTGGAAACTCAGGGTGGGTGCCTCAGGCCTCTCTGCAGCAGCGCCCCTGTAATTAAAGCCTGCTGCACTCTCCTGCATCTCAGTCCATCACACCCAGTGGTGTCTGGCGATGGTTTGTTCTAGAAGCTCCTTGAGGGAGTGCGTGCAGTAGAATCCATCAGTCTGCTCTGGGTATGGAGTCTGGATGGGGCTGACTGCCCCCTACCCCGCCCCAATCCCTTTCTGTAAGTTGTTTTCTTCATCTCAGACTTGCTGATTAAATCTGGTGACCAGGCTGATAATTGCATGTAGCTGGTGCCCCAACTCGGCGGGGTTATGGATACCTAAGAGACATAACCAGTAGCTTGCATTCAGATTGGAGGGCAGACTGTAAACAAATACATAGTATTTCAGATAGTGTTCAGTGGCCTGGGAAGAAACATAGGCGGGTAGGAAATGCCTCTGGAGGGTGCTGGAGGTGCTGTCAGACATGCCTAAGGAGTGGAACATGAGGGTATATGGGGGACATTTTTCCAGGCATCAAAAACAGCAAGTGCAAAGGCCCTGTGGTCGGTTACAGCACTTACTTTAGCTCTGTATAGAATGCACTAGAGCTGGAGCTGAAGGACCTTCTGTTGAGCCCCTTCCCTGTCAGATTGAGGCCAGAAAGGGGGAAATGGACTGTTCCAAGGTCATACAGTTGCTGGTAGAATAATTTTGGGGGACTCCTGACTCCTATCCTCATACTTCACAGAGACTTTGGGGGTCCTCACAGTAGCTGGGAACATGTCAGCCAACCTGCTCCAGCTCCCACTGCCTCCATTCACCAGTGGGTATGTTCATAGAGCTTAAATTTCTTCACCTCTCTGAACCTCAGCCTTCTCCGTAAAATGGGAATAATGAGAGGAGTGACCTTCAGGATTACAAGAGAACATGCGGGCTCAGTGTGTGTCATGGAGTGGCTGTGCCTGAATGGATGGGGCCCAGGCTTCGTGGCACACCCCCTCCCTCACCCCCAGATGTGACACCATCCTTACCCCTGTGACCACTGCCGAGACAGACCGCGTTAGGCATTTGTGTGGACTTCCTTGGTTTTTGTAGGGGGCGGAGAGAGTGTATGTTCTGTCTTCCCAGTGGAGGCTTTTGGCAAATGGGGCCTTGATGGAGGTGCTTGAGTTTCTCCACCTGTAAAATGGAGTACGACCAGCTTCCTACCTGTCCCCACGCGCTAGAAGGACCCAGCGTGGCATGCACGTGCGAGCCTCAGGAGTGCAGTGTGTGGTGGGGCTGGTGGGGTTGTGGGCTGGGAGACAGAATGGGGCGTCCACTCCCCAGCTCAGATAAGCAGCTTCATCCCACTAAGTCTCAGCATTCTAACTATTGGGGCGCCCCCTGCCATGCTGGGTCCTATGGACTCCAGTAAACTCCTAAGTCTAAACTTTCAGCACCATCCCTGATGCACAAGAATCAATAAATACGACTTCTGCCCTCGTCTATTTCTCATCCCCACCCCCAGCCACCTTGATTTCTGGAGGTAATGCCTGATTGTTTGAGTCCATTTTGCAGATGAGAAAACTGAGCTTCAAAAAAGTTAGGCTATTGAGCATGATGGGGAAGTGGGGGGCCAGGATCTGCACTGCATGGTCACATGCCGGCCTGGAGGATGGTCCTCGGTCCTTGCCCATCTGCAAGCTTACTCTGGATTCCTAATGCTTGGATTTGATTGATATGTGGGCTGACAGAGAAGGCCGGTCCTTCGAGACATTCCTGTATCTGTGGGGCTAGCCAAGGGGTCAGCCTGGGGCTGAAGAAATACACCCCTATCTGGCCCTGGGCCCCAGGCCCTAGCTGCCACCCCTCCCCCCAGGATCCCAGCTGATGCTCCCGTCAGATCCACCTCCAAGTTTTATTTCCAGAGCCTCTTGGATTCCTTACACATCTAATTCCTCGTCCCACGGGGCCATGGCTAATTAGCCTTTGATTATTCACAAACACAGAGGCAGGAGCGGGGAATCGGGCGCTCCTTGTCCTAATCACCCACGTGAAACAGGCAGAACTGTGGGTTTCTGGAAGTCATTCAGCGGCTGTGGAGATGGCGGCGAAAGCACCAAGAAAAAAGCGCGAAGTCGCTGCCCTGCGGTCCTCACCTGGTGTCCCGAGGCGTCTGCCACGCCGCCAGGTCCCGATAAATTCATTTCTTGTTGATTTGGGGCTTTCCCTTCGGCAGATCCCAGTGCCCCCCTGTTGCTGCAGCCAGCTTTCCAAGAAGTTGCCTCTGTTGTCGCCAGGCCAGAGACAGCTGGCGTCTTTTTAAGTCGCACATAAAGTAGGACGTTTCAAAACCAGGAGTTCCACTGGGCGCCGCTGGCAGGAGGCAAGCTCTTTTCTTTCTCCCTAACTCTATTAATAGGAAAAAGGGTTCTAAGAAGATGAAACACCTCCTGATTTATGATGTGTGTTATTGTTGCTGCAGGCGTGGGGTTGTTCATTCATTCAACAAATAACCTCAACTTGGAGCAAAAGCCAAAGTCCTTACAATGGTCGAGATTTGTACTTGCTGACAATAGGTTTTTGTCGTTGCTGTACTTGGGGACAATAGTGCTTTGTTGTCATGTCATTCTTTGTGGGTCTGTCCTGGGCACTGTAGAATGTTCAGCAGCATTGCTGGCCTCTACCCGCTAGGTGCCAGCAGCACCCGTCCCCAGTTATGACCCCCAATTATCGGGGCAACCAGAATGTCCCACGGGGAGCAAAGTTGCCCCACTGAGAACTGTAGTTCTTTCTAGAAGGCTTTATACAATCTGGGCGTCCATTCCCTCTCTGGCTTACTCTTTCTCCTTTGACTTCCTCCACTACAGCAGGACAGGCCTCCGTGCTGAACCTACCATGCCAGGCAGGCTGTCACCCCAGGGCCTTTGCACTGCAGCTCCCTCCCTCTGTGCTCCCCAGGATGTCCGCCTGGCCTTCTCACTCAAAGGCTATTCAGTCTTGGCTGAAATGCTGCCCTCTCAGTTCTAAGCCCACCTTGACCATCTTTAAAAGCTGTGCCCCACCCAGTGCCCTAACTGCCTTCAGCCGCCCCTGCCTGCCATGCACATGACTGTCACACTGTCTGTCTGTCTGTCTGTCTGTCTGTCTCTGCACCAGAACAAGAGCCCCGAGAGCAAGGATCTCGTCTGCATGGTCACCCAGGCCTCCAGGTCCTCCACAGCAACTCCCGTTATCCCTGCCTGCTGTTTACAGCTCCAGGATTATCCGGATACTGGGGACTCCCAGTCCCTCAGGTTCCTGCCTGAAGGCGCCCGGCGCTGCCTTCATGCAGCTCTGACTTGCCTGGAGCTGGAGGTCAGACTGTGTCCTGCTGCCAAGGGCAAGAGTAGCACGAGCCAGGGCGTCCTGCCCGGGGCAGAGATGGTCAGGGCCCACCCGCCGCGGATTTGGTGCTGAGTTTGGGGAGGGGGTCTCTCTCCGCCAGGCCAGCCCCACGTGGCGGGACCCCTCCCGGGCTCTGTCCCCTGGCAGCTCTGGCAGCCCAGCCTCCCACGGGCCCCATTGGTATTCAGGCCGCCCCACGCTCTGAATAAACATTTCTCTGCCATCCGCCCTTACGCAGCAGCTTTTGCCTGTGGCATGAGAGTGCTGGAATGGCGATAAAAATAGTGTTTAGTTCCCCGCACTCTGCTTATTTTGTACTTTCCAGCAGTAACACGTCTTCCGAGGAGTCAAGCCAGTGAGCCAGCCCATCATTTCTCCCTCGCGCCGCGCAGGCTGGAGGCAGCCTCTCCCCGCGCCCCGGGGACCCTGTAATCAGACCACAGCTTCAGTGTCAGGAACACCTGCCAAGTTGGGTGCAGCCCCAGCAACCGGCTTTCTGGAAACCTCCCTTCCATCTTAGTCAGGAACCCCTAAAACAATGGGGTGCAGCAAATTCTCCAGCTGTGTTGAGCCAAGAACCCCTGCAGGGGGCCAGCGCCCTCCTTGTGGTTGCCCCTGAACTCAATTGTAAGGTTGGTCTGGGGGTTCCTAATCATGCTGCACCAACACTTTATCTTTTGCAGTCTTCTGGCCAGATAGGAGCCACCTTCACCCCATTTCACAGATAAGGACACTAAAGCTCAGAGAGAGCAAGTACTAGTTCAAGATTGTACAGCACCTAAACGGTAAGAGGTGGAGCTAGACCCGAACCCCTCCCTCTCCAAGCCCACACTGGGACCGTGGCCTGTTCTGCCCTCTTCTCTGGGAAGCGATTTGGATAAGCTTCCCCACATGTCTCTGGGGTTTCTCACCTGCAGCAGCCTTTCTGAACAGCACGCTGTGGCCACTCATGTTGACTCTTAAGCGGGAGATCCTTTTTCCATTTGAAGTCTTTAAATAAGAACCCTCCAGTCTCTGGTTCAGGAGTAAATACATAGCTTTACACCTCTCAGGTGTCGCATTACTTAATTGGTACAACTGCCCTAGGGGAGCTGCCATGTCCCCGCTAAGTGCTGGCTACGTTTGGAGACGTCCCTGGTCAGCACAATGAAAGATTAAACACCAGTGGTCAGGTCCTAAATGGAGGTTCCCGCTGCTGCCCCATGGTGTTAAGTGCAGGGATGCCAGGAGACCCCACCCACCGATCACCGCTCTTCCATCCTAGTGTCCCAGGATCCCTGGTCATCAGAACAGCAGAGAGCCAAGTTCCCGATGGCCCAGTGTGGCGTGCTGGTGGGAGGCTTCCCTGGAGCACAGGCCTCGGGGATGAAGGGCTCTCTCTGCTCTCCAAGCTCGCAGCTGCAGATCTGAGTTTTGACCCTGGGATGCCCCAGGCTGACAGGGAGCCCGGCTCAGTTTCCAGCCCCATTGCCCGCAGCCAGCAGTGCCGCACGCGCCACAGTCTGGGTCCTGACTCCCCAGGGGGAGCCTGCTCACACAACCTGCTCGGTGTTTGGGGCTGAGGTCAATTGGGTGAGCCCTTCCTTCTTGCCCCCACCCCCGACCTTGCATTACTGGCTGGAGTGTGGAGAGAAGTGGTGCAGGGGGCAGGGGTGCTTTTAATTCCCAGGTGCCTGACTTTGCACAGAAAAGGTTTCAGAAAAACTGGGGGTGGGGGCAGGTCAGTGGCGATGACGTCGAATCAAACATTTTTTCTCATTCCCTTCCACTTAGAGTCAGAAATGTCTCTGCTTCATTCAAATTGCTATTCTGGTGGCACAGCATCCTGGAAAGTGGTTTTAAACTTCTCCTTCATCACCAGTCTGTTCAGGTGATGCTCGGTAAATAAATACTTGACTGTGCTAGGGAGGCAGGGATGCAGACCAGCCGGCTGCTCTGATTTCAGAAGCTGTTCTGCACAGCCCCTGCAGCAGGTCATTTCAGATCAGCTCAACCGATAGAGACAAACTTAATACTAGAGAAACAGACACAATCAGGGCTGATAACACTGAAAAATGAGAGGTGACAAAGTGTCTTTCTTGTAAAATGAGGAATCCCCTCTGTGACACAGAACCCAATGACTAATTGTATTTCCCTCTTTGCACTGCCTGCTCGGAAGCTCAGAGACAGTCATAATTCTCACAAGTGTCCAGGATCCCTCGATGCTTACCATGCTCCTGGTTGCAAATTACATTTCAACGAGGTTCTTTTCTCTTGATTCTCTTCCTACTGTCCCCTAGCGCCTATGTTTTTTCTGCTTAATTTTTGGTTCATGGAACTCTGTTTTGCTTACGCCTTTTTGGTTATGTGGAGGAGCTGAGGTAAACTACTGAGATAAAACTATAGTTTCCGACTGCATTTGTTTTTTTATGTATCTTTGATGTAAGCATCTTTCACCCTTGTGTCCCTTTTCAACATAACCCAAATGTGAGGCAGTTGTCAGCCTTCTTTGACCTTCAAAGCTCCAGGAAAACACAGTTCAAAGGACTCACAGGATTCGTGGCCTTAGAGTGTGGAAGGGTTGGGCAGAATCGAGGTGGGCACCCTCCACCCTACCCAAACCCATACCCCTATATTGGTTCAGCTGAAAGTCAAGGGTCTGTAGTCCATTCTTGACTCTTAGGAACAGGCTGGTGACTGGACAGACTGTTTTCCTCCCTTGGGCCTCAGTTTCCCCACCTGTATAATGAGAAATAGTAGTTCCCACCTGCTCATCTCGTGGGGCCCTTATCTTGCATGCAGCTCACCATATAGTGAAAATCCTTTTAAAGCAAGACATTTGCAAAGTCACCTGGGAGTTGGAGGCAGAGCCTGGGGTGATACACCCCACAATGTTGTTACCGCCATACAAATAGGATCATTCACAAGTCAGTTATTTTGTCATGATTAAGAGGAGCTGTGAAGCTATAAATCTCAGCCCAACCATGCACTAGCTGTGGACCTCCATCTTCATCTCTTCATCTGCAGACTAGGGATAATTATGTGATGAACACTGCTTGGAATCATTTGGGGATGTTAACACTTTGTGTGTCAATGCCCTTTAAATTTACCAGCCCTTGGGGCCGGCCATTTTCTGTGCCACCACATGAATGGTATAAGCATTCAATAAAACACACACAACTCCTGAACTACTGGATATTAAAAAAACTGGAATATCTCTCATAAAACACCTTACACTTTTACAAAACAATGTGTAAAGCTTCTAGACTGAGTACGATCAAGGAAATAGCTCCTAATAGTTCTAAATAAATCCACCGTGGTGTGAAAAACCGGAGACTAGATGAACACGTATTAATACGTGAGCGGCCACCTGACGCTGGTGACAAAAACATGTACTAATATGTGAGTGGACCACAAAGTGTTAACTGGCGCATGCTCTCTGCCAATTTGGGGCTCCTCTGGGTGGGTCAGACTACTTGAGGTGCTTCAAGTACAGGGGGGTCCTGGGCATGGACTGCCCTGGCCCGCCTTTGTGTTCCAGGATCTCTGTTCTTCCAGGCCTCTCCTTCCAGCTTGCTCTTGGCCCTGTGGGTAATGGTGTGTCCAGAAACAGCCTGGGCAATGCCAGCGCCTGAGACTGAGGTCTGCCCTTTTTGGAAGTGGAATCGAACCTTAATGAAAAATGAAATGGATGTTCCTTTGCTTCCCAGCCTTGGAACTTTAAAATTTAAAGCCACTCCTGGGTCTCCCTGGTGGTGCAGTGGGTTAAGCACAGCACTATGAAGCTATCCAGAGCCACTGCAGCACGAATTCGATACCCGGTCAGGGAGATTCCCACATGGCACAGCAGACCTTTCCCGCCTCGCCCGCTGCTCCCCTCAGCAGTGTCCTTCAGTCTCTCTGCCTGTTCTGCTCCCCACTCTGTCTCTGGTGAATCCTCTCACCATTCCATCCCTCTGGCCTGCACCTGCTTGTATGCATAAATAAATAAATCTTAAAAAAAATTTAAATCCACCCCAGATGAACATCTTTACTTTCACTTGAAGATTGTTAAAAATTATGGAAGGTTTGACACTAGCCCCTATGTACCTTGGATGAAATTTTTGAGACATGGCTCTCAGCCTCTAAATTAGATGAACTCTGTTAGTAAACTCTGAAGTCTACTTTTTTTTTTCAATTGGGGGAAAAAATAGCGAAGCTGAGAGTCAACTTTAATTGCCAACCACTTTCTGTATTCTAAGTAGGGCAACTAAGAAGTGGAAAAGGCAAGAAATAGGTGGAAAATCTGAACTCTATTAGAGCTCTTTCTTTCCTGGATGAAATAAACATCCTTAAACCTGAAAATTACTGGGATTTCATTTACCCCAACCCCAATTTTTATTCTCTGCAAGAACTCATCGTCACATGTACCTTTCCTGAGTCTTGGCGAGACATTGCCCCAGAGACCTGGTGTGGAGTGAGAAAACAGCTGTGTTGCTTCTATGTCACCCTGGATTTTTTCCTTTGTAAATCTTTCATTGGAACAAGTTAAATTTCTATCGCTGCAGAACTGAAACTTTCCTTTTTTCGTCTCTGAACAGGATTAATTTGCATCACCTACTCTCACAGTGATGTGTTGGGTCTTGGATTTAGAATACAATCATAACTTTTTACAATTCCATACCTGGTAAATCCAGAGAGCTATCAGCCTAACATTGGGAAAACATATCAGTCAAGCTGATTCTTGGAAATGACAGATTTGCAAAATTGGGAAATGGAGTCACCACATGCTAGGGAAACAAAGCTTCTGAGTTTAAGGTTGTTGTCAAGTAAAGTATGAAAATGGTAGGAGATAATTGGAGTATTTTTCATGGAAATCTTTGGAAAAGGAAGCCATAAGCTAATAGGAAAAGGAAAGTGAAGAGGGCACAAATGGTGATGGGGTAAGGCTATGGTTTAGAGCAGGAGATAGATGGTAGCTTTATAGCTCACAAGCCACATCTGGCCGGTCATTTATTTGTATAAATTAAGTTTTATTGAAACACAGCCACATCGGCTCGTTTCAATATGGTTTATGACTACTTTTGTTCTACAAAAGTAGTTGTAATGATTGACTCCTGGTCTAGATCACCATGGATTAAAAACTCTGACAATGCTGCTCCACTGTTTATAAACTGGGTGACCTAGATAGTAACTTCATGTCTCTGAGGCTCAATTTCTTTGTAGGGTGTGCATTGTATCATTAGGGTGATTAACAGATCACCCCAAAACGCAGTGGTCTAAAATAATAATAAATTTTTGTTACTTGTTTTTGCTAGCTTGTTCTTCTGGGCTTGGTCAAGGTGGCCCATCTGATCTTGGCTGACTCTCCCATCTGGGGATCCGCTCATGACAGGCTGCTCTAGGACTGTCTCATCTCTGGGGCATGTCAGTTCTCTTGCACAAGGTCTCTCATCCCTTAGTAGATGAGCCTGAGCTTGTCCACACAAGGCAAAGACAGGTTTCTGACAGAGAGGGAAATGTGTGAGGCTTCCTGAAGCCAAACTGAACTGGAGCTAAGTCACTTCCACCACCCTCTTTTGGCCAAAGCCAGTCCCCCGAACAGCCCATACTCAGGGTGTGGGAAGAGACTCTACCTCTTAATGGGCGATGCAGAGTCACTCTGCCAAGGGCGTTGGTCCAGCTGACCATTGCGTGGGGCCTTCCGTGCACCCATTCTGCTAGACTCAAAAGAAGACAAAGCCATGAGAACAAAAGAATTGTGTACCACACCTGACGTTTGAGGCTCGGGAGAACTCCCAGCAGCCACCTGCGTGTGACTGCCCACCTAGGGTTGCATTCTCAAGGTTTGTCTGGTGATTGGTTTGTCTTGCAGTTGGGGCTGGACACTGCTCTCGTATTGGGAAAGGGACAGGTAGCTGTTACAGATTCCCAGTTGAAGAAATACACTTAATACAGTGCCTGGCACATATTGAGCTCTCACTTTGTCACTATAAATAGATGATTGATGTATAAGTTTTGATAATTACTATTTCTACTAGCAGTCAAAAGTCCCTCCCTCCCTCCCTCCCTCCCTCCTTCTCCTCCATCCCCTCCCCTTCCCCCTTCCTCATTTGACCTCTCTCAGGGACATTTAGCGGAGATTTATTGTCCTCCCTCTCTGGGAGTCTAGCACAGTGGGCCCTTAATGCAAAGCGACATCTGAGTGGAGTCTAGGGCCCTGGCAGCTCTCCCCAGCAGCAAGCTCTCGGCTGGAGGAGCCTGGAGTGGGTTCTTGGAATGGCTAAATTGCAGCCTGACAGTGTAGATCAGGAAGGGTCACTGTGCAAAGTGACTGCCTGATTGGGGTGGGCAGATAGGGCCACACACGGTACCCGCTGCAGCGATTCCACGCTTCTCTCTCAGAGGGGAGTTGCTTTCTGTGCGCCCGGTCTTTTTGAGACGATGATGAAATAGTCGCAGACCCTAGGGATGGGAAGGGTCTGTTCTGGAAGGATCTATCCCAGCCAGCACACCGTTACTTGAGGTTTTGCTCTCTCAAGGATTTTGGACTGCACTTTTTCTGAGCAGTATTGTATTGGTTTGGATCGAGTGAACCCAACTGAATGAACGAAGAGGGGGTCGACATCTGAGGTGTGGGGTGGAGCCTATATATTATTAAATAATATATATATTATATATATATATAAATAATATATATTATTAAAAACCAGTGATTAAAAACCTGGCTTGGAAACTCAGTTCTGCCATTTATTAGCTAGGGATAATGCTTCTTTGTACAGTTGTCCAGGATGTACACTGCACAAGAGAGCAGGTGAGCTAAAATTTAGCTTGGTCAAAAGGTCGTGCACCCCGACTCAGGGTTGTCGCTGCCCACAGTAAGGGGAGCCTTTGATGCAATTCTTGCAGAGCTGCAGTGTGAGCGAGCGTGGCCCGGGCTGGGTGGCGCTAGGGGAGTTCTCCTGCTCTGAACCTCAGTTTCTTGATGTATGAAATCGAGGTGAGTTACCAGTATCTTAACTTTGTCTATAACATAAGGTATTTGTAAAATGCTTAGGACAGTGTAAGTGCCCTGTGGATAATGATTATGCTGACTGGTTAAGCGGGCAGATGGCAAATACTGCTCTGCCACTTTCCGGCTGTGAAACCTTGGGCAAGTTACCTAAACTCTCTGCGTCCACTTACTCATCTTTAAAGATTCGATGATGGTGATAATTCCGACCTGTGGGGTCATAGTATATGTCAGCTGGTGATTTAGCCAGCATGTAGAGATTAGCATAGAAAGCATGGTGACTATAGATCATGGGTGACGAGTCAGTCTGGGTCAGGGAATTTGCCATGATATGGACCCAGGTCCATATCAGCATCCAAGGATGCTTGAGGGCAGGCAGTCTGGGATGGCAGGGAAGAGCAGCTAATATGCAGGCAAGCCAGCAGGCAAGCCAGTTGTGCAGCCAAGACCCTGAAGACATTCTCTGACATCAGTTTTCTCGAACTTTCCATTGGCCCTCCTCTCGGCTGACCATCTAGTCAGTACTACCTGTCTTCCCTCTCACCACCACCACTCACCTGTAACCCACTCTCCGTCCACCCATTCAGCTAAGTGTGGAGGGGAGGACCTCAGCCGATGGGCTTAAACCAGCCTGGTGCAAAGCCAGAGTCAGTTACTGGCTGTGTGATCTCAGGCAAGTTTCTTAGCTGAGCTTCCAGGCCTTGGGGTACAAGTCACAGCCGCTCCTGAATGCTGATCCTCACCATGGAGGGGTAGGGCTGCTCAGGGCGGTCTCAGAGCCCCAGATCCTATGAGAAACCCAAAGCCATTCCTTCTGCCCCCAAGCCACCTGATGTGTTTCAGAGGCTCCCTCTAGACCTGGGACCTCCCGAGCACCAAGGAGAGGTGGCTCCTCCAGAGCAGGTGCCCAGGGCTTGTGGCTGCTTCAAATGTCTAAGCTCTCCTCATTGGGGTTCTGATTCAGGCCCATTTACTGGCGTAAATGGTGAGCAGTGGTTTCGGGGTGAATACAGGCACCTAAGTCATGCCTGGGCCCAGCACTTCCTCTGCAGTCCCCCGGGGTGGGGGAAAACTAGAGCAGCCCCCAGGAAATTCCTTCTGTCCATTTTGGACTCTGGACTCCGGCTGTGTGAGGGCTGCTTCTGGCTTTGTTCCCGCCCCGCGCCTGTGAGTGTGGGTGTAGAGGGAGCCCCTGAAACACGTCAGGTCAGGAAGAGCACTTCTGTTTTAAACACTCCGCTGGTTTCCGAGGCCTTAGAATGAGATCCAGACCCTTTTCCTCACTGCGCATGGCCAGCCCCAGCCCCGCAGAGCCCAGCCCTCCTCTGATGTCCCGCTTGGACCCAGGTCCATATCGCAGCCCCACTGACCACTTACGGTCACCCAGGCAGTCCAAGAGCACTTCCACGCTGGGGTCTTTGCTTTTACTGTTCTCTTTCCCTAGTGCCTCCTGCCCAGAATCTTCTGGTATCGGGTCATCCTTACCATCAAGCCACAGCCCAACGTTCACCACCTCCGAGAGGTCTTCCCTGATGCCACGATGCCATGTCTGATAGGGCATCCCCACCTCACTCCTTCTTCTTCTGTCTTTCTCTAAAGTGCTCAGCCCCATATGTGTCATGCTTGATAGTCACTTGCCATTTCCCCTCCTGGCGGAGGTAAGTTCCACGAGACTATTCCGCTCACTCCTCAGCACCTAGAACAGTGGATGTCACCGTGCACACGCTCAGATACTAGTGGGGTGTATGAATGAATAGGTAGTAGAATAATAGGATTGTTGTAATAATTAAAAACAAGCTTCTACTGTTGGAGTCAAGCTGTGCTTGAGCATCCCATCTGCACGCCTGTTGGGACAGGTGCTATTTCCTCCCATTTTACAGATGACAAAACTGAGGCTTAGAGACGGTCGCAGTAACTTTCCCAAGGTCACCAGCTTACAAGGGGTCAGTTCAGATCTTAACCTTTGCTTTTGTGAGCTGGAATAGTGAAGTCAGGGACCTTGTTCCTTCTGTGCTCCTGGTCTGGTCTAGGGGTCATGAGGGCCTTGCTGCCGTCAGCAGAATCACAGCGGGGGCCTTAGGAGAAGTTGGGGAGATTCTGCCCGAGAGTCAGAGTTAGGGGCTTCCTGTGGGCCATAGACACAAACACCACCATCAACCACCCCCACCTGACCTAAGACCCATGAAGTACCCCGAGTCAGGCCAGAAGACAGGCTTCCAGAATATTCTTGCTGCATGTCACTAAGAAGTTGAGCTGTAGTTGCTGCCAAGGAGCTTGAGTCATTTATGTAGTTTCCAATTGGAGGCAAAAACTGAAATCCCACTTCATTCTTACTGAGTAAGAAGGGCGCTGGCGTGGGCTGTCAAAGACTCTAGGATATCAAGTGAGACTCTGACAAGGCCAACCAGGAGTGAGTGTGTGTGTGTGTGTGTGTGTGTGTGTGTGTGTGTGTGTGTGTGCGCGCATATGTGAGTGCGTGCACGCCCACATAGACAGGCCTGGGCCACACTGTACTCAGTATCTCTTTTGACACTCTGCGCCCTTGCCCCGAGATGGGCAGGGACAGCTCCCCTTTGCCTCTCTCCGTGACTCTGCCTGCCACCGGCCTTCAGAGTGTGCGCTCCTGACAGATATTAAAGAACAATTCACTTATTACAGCTAAACAGAAAAGCATATGGAAAAAGCAAACTGCATTAACATCTGTTGCTGGGCTCCATCTGCTCCCTTTGGCTTGGCTTCGCCTCCAGACGTGCCAGCCTGTCAGTTTCCAGGGCCCGTTGCTTCTTCCAAGAGAGGGCAGGATGCGCCTGCTTGTTTTCACCCGCTCGTGCGGGACCAGCACTTCCTAGGTGTTGGGAGAAAGGAGAACAAAGGAAGGAAGCTGAAGGACAGTAGGCTCTGGGGCCTACTCCCTGTACCCGCTACCTGTTAGCTCTCTGTCCTCGGGCCTGGCGCTTCCGGGCCTCCGTTTCCTTGTCTGTTAAGTGGGGTTAGCAAGAGTGGCAGCTCCGTGCGCCACAGTGAGGACGAGAGGGCAGTGCAGAGAGGCCCTTGGGGCGGCGGGAGGCCGCATGTGCAGCGGCGCAGGTTCTCGCTCCCACAGAGTGCGCCCCCACCGGCCTGGCTTGTTCACCTGCTTGCTTCTCCGCTCCCCCGCTGGACTCCATGTTTTTATTCCGGAAGCTCCAGCCTCTCTCTCACTGACACCCTGAAAGACCAGGCCCCTCCCCTCCCCACCCCCGCCTTACAGGGCATCCACCTGGAGGCTGGAGCCTCATCTCACGCTCAGTGGATGTGAGGTGCTGGGGGCCCTCCCAGAACTGGGCCCGGCCCAGGGAGGCCCGTCTCCCCGTGTTTAGCCTGCAGCCTCCTCCTCCCGGCCGAGCTGCTTTTTGCCTCCAGCTAGCAAGGCAGACCAAATGCTGTTATTTTAGGCTCTGGTTGCCTGTCAGAAATAATTTCTAAAAATGTTTTCCCTCTTTGTCCCTTCTTGCTCCCTGTGCAGCCACCTCTGTGGCGTGAGGAGGAAAGCACAGCTCGCGCCCCTGGCTCTGGGAGCTGCCTCTTCCCGGCCAGGGTGAGGGTTGAGGGTTGGGTGACGGTCACTTCCCTGCCCTGGGCATCAGTTCCCTCGTCCAGAGAGTGGGATGCTGGCAGCATTTGCCTCCTGGGGGCGCTCCGAACAGTCCTTGGCACACAGCACCCTCCGCTTACCACCCTCGTCAGTGCTGGGGTGCACTGGCGATCCCTGGGAGCCTCTTGGCTGGACACAGCTGGCTGGGGAAGAGGGCGGTGGGCATAGCTGGGCCTGGGCTCTGGATCTCCCCTGTGCTGGGAGACTGGGGGAAGTGAGGGGGGCTGCAGGTACCCTGCAGTACCCAGTCCCATGCTTTTCTGAGAGGGCTGCGAGGCCCACTGTGGCACCCTAGGTGATTTGGGGGTGCTCCATGGGCCTTGTCTCATCTGGGGAGAAAGGAGCTGCCTTTTGCTCCTTCAGCCTCTTCGCACAGGAAGAGCCTCACACTCGCAGGGGTGCGCGTCCCGGGGTCCCGGCCATGGGCTGCGGCTCGAGCTGGCTGGCAGGGTGGCACGTCTCCTTCTCCACGGCGGGCGTTAGGAAGCGTGGTGCTCATCTCTTCTCTCCACGGTCCGAGTGGAGACATTTAAACAGGGCAGTGAAAAGCACTGAGTGGGCGGGAAGCGCCGCAGAACACTCTGCCCTCGCCCAGCGTGCTCAGTTCACAGAGGGGTTGGGGCCCAGGAGCCACGGGGAGTCACAGCCGGGGGTACCAGCCGCTCAGGCTGCGAGCAACAGCCCGTCTCTGCCCCCGAAGGCCATGTGGGCACCGCAGCGGTGGCCGCCAGTGTTCCTTCCTTACCCCTGTCATCCGGCTGGGGGTCCTGCCTTACTTCTGACACTTGTGTGGCTCCGGGGGCTGGGACGGCCGCGGGGCCTGCTGGGGGGAGGACCCCGAGGCTGTGTGTGATAGGTAGGCAGTGCGGGAGCCCCGTCTTGCTGCCTAGAACGCTCCTAAAAGAAACACCCTCTGGGGACAGGGACGCCTCCTGCAGGGGAAAGAAAGTGACCCGTGGTGAGATAATAAAGCAGCCGGGGCCTGGTGAGACCCTGAGGCCCGAGGCCGAGACAAGCCGTCTGTCTCCAGAAGCCCCACAGCGTCACCGCATGCTCTAAAGTTCACAGAAAGAGCCACCTAGTGGCCTGAACAACTGTGGCCCAGCAGGCCTCCCAGAACCACCTTCTGCTGGGTTTCTTTCGGGGTGGATGATCGGTGCTCTTTTTGCACTGATTATGTCAAAGTCCCTTATCAACTCTGAGGACTGGCTGTTATGATGCCCATTTCACATAGGAAGGACTCAGGACTCAGCGAGGGTAACTGACTTCCCAGGATCACACAGCTAGAAAGTGGCAGGGCCAGGTTTCAAATACAGAGCCTTGCACTGCGAACCGGCTCCCATCGCCCACTGCCCAGCGTATCCTGGCAGCCACGATTCCCTTTTGCCTCCCCGCCTAGAAAAAATTGTAAGATGAATGTCAGAAACATTCCTTCCAAAGGGAGTGACCAGAACTTTCCATGCAGGTGGTGTCTCTGCACACAAAAGCTGATTGGGACAAGATTCCGCATGCCCGCCCTGAAATTGAGAGCGAATGGCAGGGTCGCGTGAACTCTGTGACCCAGAACAGCCCATCTGTCTGGCAGACAGCGGGTCCGGCCTGCACAATTCACCCCAGCAGTTTGGGCAGGGACACTGCTGCCACAGCCTGTGTGTCCCTGCACTTGAGACGCCGAGCTCTCGTTCCTCGGCTGGGCCGGCGGGGCTCCGCGGCTGGCAGGGAGTCGGCCTGCAAAATGGCAGACTCGTCAGGAACGTGGCCAATGGAAACTTGCTCGGAAACCCCTGTCCCTGGTAGGGTGCGCCAAGGCAAACACTGGCTCATAAAAGAGATTTAGGGGGAGACAGCAGCATATTCATTTGTACCTCTACGTAGTAAAAGTGATTTATTGGCAGCGGTTGGGGAAGATCAGTTCTGAAATCACATGGCAGGATTAGGTACCTTTCCCTCGCTCTCTCTCCCCACCCCAAATGGCTCTGGCTCTCGGAGGATGTAAATTAATTGTGTGTGTGTGTGTGTGCGCTCGCGCACACGCGCACACACTCATTTATTTATTTATTTACTGGCATCTTTATTTATATCACTGCCTCCACAAGCATTTACATTTCTTTAGAGACTTGGCAGTAATGAGCCCACAAGCGCACCATTCATTAGCCACTTGTGGCAGGGCGTGGGGAGGAGGGGCGCCCGGCAGATGCAAAGGATGAGTTTGAGAGCTGCGTGTCCTTCATCAACAGGAGGCCCATTTGTCTCCTTAAGTGCCCCTTTCCCAGGGGCCCTGGACGGGAGGATGTTGGAGGGTGACGGCCGGAACAAGAGGAGTGTCCAGGGTGTCGAGGCAAGAGAAGCCAAGAAGGGCCTCCTTGGTGGCGCAGCGGTTGAGCGCTGTGCTGTGGAGCTGTTGGCAGTGGCGACGCGAGTTCGAAGCCCGGCCAGGGAGAATCCCACATGGCACGGCAGACCTCTCCTGCCTCGCCCGCTGCTCCCCTCAGCAGTGTATTTCTGATCTGCCTGTTCTGCTCCCCGCTCTGTCTCTGGTGAACCCTCTCGCCGCCCCGCGCCTCTGGCCTGTACCCCAGCTTGTATGTATAAATAAAAAATAAATCTTTAAAAAAAAAAAAGAGAGAAGCCAAGAAGCATGCAGAGAAATGAGACAATGGCACTTGGCACGTGTGGGGGACACACAGCTAGGCTGGTCTCAAGGGGCAGAGACGTGAGTCCCGGGTCGTGAGAGGAGGAATTCACACCAAGGGGCCAAGTGGCTCAAGTAATCCTGTGCGGGTCGTGAGAGGAGGAATTCACACCAAGGGGCCAAGTGGCTCAAGTAATCCTGTGCGTGCTGGCTACTCCCTCCTTGAAGATTTCAGCACACTCAGCAATTGCTTTCTCCCAGGGTTTTCTGGGGGTAGGGGGGAAATGTTGCCCCTAAAGGTCACTTTGGAAACAGGCGGGGGGGCCCTCTGAGAAGGTCATCGTCCATGGGAGTCAATGTGGGTTTTATAACCTTGCATGGAACGTGCCCTGATATTCGATACAATATTTGTATTGAAGCACTAAGACCAGCAGCTGTGTCGTGGTGTCACTGACACATGCATCATAAGGGGTGGAAAGTGACTGATGCAGTGACTTGATTTCTGTGCACAGTGCCCAGGACACTCCCCACCGAGCTGACACGTCCCCCTGGGCCTCTGTAAGGTAATCCGCGTCCAGCGTTTAGCACAGCTCTTCGGGTAGATGCTCAGTAGCGGGGTGTTATGATGCCAGCATTGAGGTTCAGGCCTCTTCGTCTCCCCTGCCACACTCTCGCACACACACTTGACTGCTTCGTCTGACTCATGTTTCCTTCTTCTCATGATTGGGCTGGAAAGTTGCTTTCTCTGACAGCCTCCTGTACTGTCCTCGGGTCCCAGGGTGTGTGAGGTTGCGGTCCTCGATAGACCCCAAACCACAGCACCCCTCTGTCTCTCCCCCCACCTTCACTTTCCATCTCTCACTAAGATGATTTATGCCTGCGCCCACGTCTCCACCAACAGCAGGAAGTGTGTCTTAATTCCCCTCCCGAGCCTTTGCCTGACACGCCTAGCAGGGAGTAGGCACCCAATTAAAGTCTGCAGGATGAATAAACCAGTGAGTCTCAATCCTATCAGATCCAGTGCCTCTTCATGCAATAAATCTTTAAAAATATTCCCTTTATCTAGCCTGAAATGAAATCCATGCTTAGACTAACCTACTTACACTCACCACTCTAAAAACAGATCAATATGCTGTCTTAATGATACTATAAAGAAGGCATAAAAGTCATTTATAATAAGAAGAAGGTGTATTTCCTTCTGTAACTGATCAGGCACAGCAGGAGGCCAGCACGCCCCGAGCACTGGGCTCACCTGGGCACCTGTTAAAATGCAGCTTCTGATTCACTCGGGCCAGGCGGGCGTCTGGCATCCTGCATTTCTCACAAGCTCCCAGGAGAAGCTGACGCGGCCCGGGGGCCGGGCCACACTTTGAGGAGCAAGGGGCTCGAAGACAAAGGGAGAGGTCAGGCGTACGTGAATCACTGGGGGCCGATTGAGTGGTCACAAATGGCTAACGGGTGTCTGTGGGTGGCCATTGGTGACATTATTATCTCACATAGTCATTCAAACTCTGAACGGGATCAAAATGTCTCCTTGAATTAAATAATAGTTACTTTCCTAGAAAATTCAGTGACATTTGAATCATTCCAGAGTACTCTGTCACGTGTAAATTTGAGCTGGTTCCTGGCCCTGATGATTATCTAGGAGTCGTTCACCCACATGACGTCTGGGACATGCAGAATTTCTGCAGGATGCAGGGCAAGTCTTCCCCGTTCAGCAGTGAGTGCTCCCATGCACAGCCGGGACCTGGCGTCCTCCTGGGGGCACCCCAGTCCACCCCGCACGAGGGGCCATTCGCTTCCATAGAAGACACTGCAGTAGAAGGGTCCATTAGGTCTGAGTCTCGGAGACCAAGCTCAGAAGGCAGCTACTTGAGGACTTGGGCCCTTGGTGTCCTGCTGTGTCCCCTCCTTGCGGTCCCAGGACACACAGACTGGTCAGGGATGTGGGCAGGCCGGATGGAGCTGCGTGACGAGAGGCGCAGGTGCCTCTCCTCCAAAGCCCCCCACTCCGCCCCAGTCACTCATCACGTAGACTCCAAGCTCAGGATTGTTAGGTCCCCAATGTAGGAAGAGAGGATGGAAATCCCAAGTTTTCGACAAAATCTCCAAGTTTAAAATGTTAGATCTGAAACCGATGAAATGAACACATGCAAAAGCAAACCGTCTGCGGCGCCATGCGTGTAAGATGTCCCTGTGCTCCGCTGGGTCACCCTGTCCAGCCTGGGACCCTCAGCCTCCTTCCACTTTCCCCGTGCAGTTGCTGCTTCAGTTGACCACCTCCGGCCCCCTCTCCCCGCTCCCCGCTCCAAACCCGTTCCTTGTAGGGAACTTCCCCCTTCTCTGTCCGTCTCTGTTCTTCCCAGTTTAGCCATTCTTCGGCTGGTCCCGAGGGGCTGTGTTTCTGGATGGGAACCCGGTTGAGCAACTGAGGTCTGCAAGTGTGGCCGCGGGGTGATGGGTCTCAACCAGGGTGGTTTTGCCTGACGCTTGGTTGTCACAGAGATGTCACTGACCTATCATGGGTGGAGGGCACACCGGTGCTAGCTGAACACCCTGCAGTGCCCAAGACATGCCCCTCAATAAGGCATTGTCCACCCACCCACTATGGCAGTAGCCTCATAGTTGAGAAACTGTCTTAGAGGTGTCCAGAAAGCTTTATTACTGAAACAGACTGGGTTGTTCCCTCCCCCTCCTTCTCTTTCCTCCCCACCTCCCCCCTTCCTTCTCCCACCATCTTTCGGTTTTGTGGCCTGAAAGGCAGAATATTTGCATGCCATAACCACAGGCTATTTCAGAAGACGTCATCAGCCTTAGGAAAATTTTTAGCAGTCGAGGCTTCCCTGTGGAAACGTGTGTGTAGGGTTTTTTGTTCCAAAATAACGATGGCTCTAGTCTTCTCTGGAAAACTTTCTTCTGAAAGCTGATCCCTGAGTATCAGGCCTGCCTGAGCCTCTATAGGCTAAGTGACCTTGAGCAAGACTGTCCCAGCCTCAGTTTCCCTACAGGGCCAGATTTGGGCTCTGCAGCATGTCTGTTGTGGCAGAATTTTGTCAACAGAGAGAGGAGGCAAGTTGCAGCTGGCTGGCCCCGCCTCCTTTGTGAGTGACGGGTGGAGCCAGTGCCAAGGAAGGGGCTTTGCACCACTTGGCCCTGCCACACATCAGCCCCTGTTAGCTCACTTCTGTGTCTCCCTCAAGCTCCCATCTTTTTCTTGCATTTCCTCTTTTTCCTCTTCTGCTCCATCTCTGCCATTGGCTCTTCCCTTGCGTCTTTGCCCACTCATCTGTCTGTGGTGCTGGGTGAGGGAAAGAATCAGCAGATGCAGATTCCAATCTTAACCCCACCCCCATGACCAGCGGTGGGGCGGGGGCTGGGGGACTGTGGGCTTGGATTGAACGCACTTGGGTTGGGCTCCTGTACTTGGGCCCAAAGATGTAGCCTTTCAGTGTGGGTGCAGGCTGTGGGGCCGTGGGTGGTGTCAAAATTAAAACCACTAGGGCATGTTTTAATGCGTGATCTACTGTTGCAGTTGGGAAAAGAGATGGAGAGAATGGTGCTCCGCGCCCTTTTGTAGAGAAGTAACTGGGCCTTTTTTGTTGTTGTTAAATCTTCTTCTTCTTTTTTTTTTTAAAGATTTATTTATATATACAAGTTGGGGTACAGGCCAGAGGTGTGGGCAGTGAGAGGGTTCACCAGAGACAGAGTGGGGAGCAGAACAGGCAGATCAGAAACACACAGCTGAGGGGAGCAGCGGGCGAGGCAGGAGAGGTCTGCCGTGCCATGTGGGAATCTCCCCGGCTGGGCGTCGAACTCGCATCGCCACTGCCGACAGCTCCACAGTGCAGCGCTCAACCACTGCGCCACCAGGGAGGCCCCTCTTCTTCTTCTTCTTCTTCTTATTATTATTATTATTTATATCTTTTACATTATTGTGTATTCCCCATGGGTTACCCACCACCGATTGACCTGTGAACCGTCACCATAGTCCCTTTTAAAGGGAGAGTGAGGGAGTAAGGGTGAGCAGTAGAATCAGGGAATGGGAAAAACGACGAAAAGCAGGAAAAGGGTGTTGGTCTGTGTGACACCCTTGTGGTTTACTGACATGGTTTTGTCCACATTAGGCGCCCACGCTCCCAAGGAGGCGGGGTTGGCACCCCGTCTTCAGGTCTCAGCTGGAACGAACCGACATTTTTTTTTAAACTGAAGTAATGTTGGTTTGCATCATTGTTTGTATTTTGGGGATATAGGACACCCCTATTTCAAGTGTTATTTCCACAGTGCACCCACCACCCAAGCACCATGATCCATGACCTTAGCCCACCGTGCTCCCTGCCCACCTTGCTCTCCCCCCTCCCCTCTGGCTGCCTCAGTTCTTTAACCAGTTTTCTAGGGTTAGTTTTTAAGTTTGGCCTCATCTGTTCCTTTGTTTAGTTTCTCTAGAGTGACTGGTAAGTGACACCATTCAATATTTGTCTTTCTCCTTCTGACTTGTCTTGCTTTGCTCCATCCCTTCCAGCTCCATCTGTGTTGCTGCAAATGACATGGGCTTGTCCTTTTTGATCACTGAGTAGTATTCCATTGTGTTTAAGCACCACATCTTCTGTTGGGGGCAATGTAGACTGTTCCAGCCCTTATGGAAGCCCGAATGGAGGTTCCTCAAAAGATTAAAAATGGTTCTCCCATACGACCTCGCCATCCCCCTCCTCAGTATCCACCCAAAGAACAAAAACACTAATTTGAAGGGAAACTTGCTCTCCCATGATCATGGCGGCACAAGCTACAATAATCAAACCATGGAAACAACCTAAATATCCAAAACTAGACAAGTGGATCAAACTGATTTTTCTGGCAGCCTGGAGTTTTTCTCAGGCCAGCACACCACTGTCAGGGGTTGTCATCCTAGGGATATGGCCTGAAGCTCCCAGACACGGTGCTAGTGTTTGTTCAAGTCTGTGGAGGCGTAGCTGAGAAGGGGTGCAGTGAGGCCTGGCTAGAGTTTGGTCAGCGGAACTCGGTCAGCGGACTGCTGGCCCTCCCCGGGGACAGCTCAGGCCTTCAGGACCCTTGGCTCTCACTGTCCCTCTCTCTGCGGACATGGTTATCACACCTGTTTCCACGTGACCTAGGTTTTTTTCTGTGTATATTTATTGTGTGTGTGAGAAATTTTAAAGACTTGGCATAGAGCAAGACACTCAAGTTAAAGTCCTAAACCTTTTATTTCATTCATGAGTAGATAATTTAGTACACGTAAGTATTGTATCAGCAATTCTCAAACTTGTTGGTCTGAGGGCCCTCTCGTACTCTCAAACCTGGTTCTACCTACTGTTTGTTGCCTTAAAATGTAAACTTAGCTGTCCTTAAAATGTTTATTACTTTACTTAAAATAATAACCCATGGCATATCTATATAAAGGTTCTGGGAAAAATGCTTTTGTTTTCCACAACAAAAACAAATTCCGTGAAAAGAGAGGCACCGTTTTACATTTTTGCAAGTTTTTGTAATGGTGGATCTTGGTGCTTGGGTGGTGGGTACACTGGCTAATCGAAGACAGCTGGATTTTCACATTTGCTTCTGCTTTCAATCTGCTTCAATTTCACACGTCATGTAGCCTCTGGAAAACTCCCCAGTATGCTTGTGAGCAAATAAAAAAGCAAAATAACATCTCCACATTGTGATGAAAAGATTTTGACCTTAAAGAGCCCCTGAAAGGGTCTCCGGGACCCCCAGGAGGCCCCAAGACCGCACTTTGAGAACCACCACCGCTGGTCATCATTGCAAACGTTCATTCTGTTTTCACAAGTGAGAGCTAACATTTGTGTTCTAGATGTGCCACTCAGTGCTTGGCATGTACAGCTCTTCGCACCCCCCACAGAAGCCCCCTTGGGTGGAGACTGATTATTTTACGATGTTCCAGAGAGGACAAAGGAAGCTCCCCACGCGTTTCCGGGACTGCTGAGTCCAGGTGAAGTGTCAGGCTAGAAGTTCTTTGGTGAAGTGGTACTGAAAACAAGCGTGCCCTCTTATTTCATCTCTCCTCACCTTGGCAAGGGAGCTCCCCTTGCCCCCCTTCTCTTGCTGATGAGAAAACGGAGACTTTGAGAGGTGAAGCTGCTTTCCTTCCAAGTCAGGGTTAAGGGCGGGGGCCGGATCCCAAGCCAGCTCTGTCAGTCCGGCGTCCTCCTCCGTGTTCCCCTGGCATAACTGAATCTGCTCGGGGTGACCTGGCTTATGATTTAGGGGTCTGGTAAAGCAGGGCCCGTCAGTGCCCTGCGTGGCCCGCAGATTTCTAAGTGCGGGCCAGACCCGCCACGCTTTGTGTGCATGAGCCCATGAGGGGCCCGGTCTGTTTGTGTCAGCAGCCTGGCCATCGAGTGTCCTCACTGGGCGCAGCGGCCTCCCCCCGTCCACCCTGGCACGGACGTCCTTTGGGAAGCAGGTGCAGCTTCTCCCTCAGCGTCCCTCCCAATGGCCTTGGTCACCTTGGTGACTGGAACAAAACCTTGGACACTGGGTTCGGCGACAGACCGCTCCTCAGCTGCCTGCATGTCCACATGGCAAAAAGGGAAACTGTAAATTGTGATGAGAGAGCGGGTGGGCAGGTGCCCTCACATCTGCGCAGCACACCTGGCTCGGGTTCTCCCTCACCCTATCCCCGGTCCTCATAGCGGCTAGGAAGTGGTGTGGGTGGGCCTGGCCTCTGGACCAGACTAGCTGAGCTCAAATCCTGGCTCTTCTACTTCCTAGATCTGGATGTAGTCACTAAACCTGAATGCCCCCATCTGAAAAGCGCGGCACGTAATATAACCCTCCTCCGGAGCGTCATCACTGCGTTAAGTGAGTTAGCGCGGAGGCCTGGAACAGAGACTGGGATGTGATGACATGTGCAGTTCTAGCACTTGCCTGCCTCAAGCCTGTGTCCTGTGCTTCACTGATTTTCTCAGTTCTTGGGAGGGCAATGCCAACCTCAACACCCTGGGGTGGATGAGGAAACTGAGGCACAGAGAGATGAAGTGATCTGTGCCAGGTCAAAGAGCTGCTGGCGATAATGAGCAAAGCAAGAAGCTGGGAGGACACCCCATGCTCCCGGGGGTGCCCACCTGCTCCTCAGCCCCTGGTTGCCAGAAGCCCAGCAAATTACTTTTCGGTGCGCTGAAATGGCAGAACTTAGTTGGTCGATCCCATTGATTAATGAC
This sequence comes from Scalopus aquaticus, assembly GCA_004024925.1. Lineage (NCBI taxonomy): Eukaryota > Metazoa > Chordata > Mammalia > Eulipotyphla > Talpidae > Scalopus > Scalopus aquaticus. Next base: position 119,263 of record PVIJ01001048.1, on the reverse strand, counting down.
TAAGCCAGGGAACGTTTAGTAACAGCTCTCAGGACCTGTCATCTTGCAAATGAGAAAACTGGACCATCGCTAGAGTAAGACAAGTACCGGAGTCTTCCCACCCCCCTCCCCTCTACCCAGTGTTCTTTCTCCACAAACCCAAGTCCAAAGGCTTATCTATCAGTGGGCAGTCTAAAAAACACGATGGCCCACCTCCAAAACAGAACCTAGGGGCCCAAGTTCAGGTTCAATTGGTTGAGTGAATAGAGATCCATCCTGACATTAGAACGTAGGGGAACCAGAGAGATCCAGGCAGACCCAGGGTCATGTGGGGGCGCTCAGACCAAGCAGCCTGCCTCTCAGCCGTCTCGTGTTTGGCATATTTCTACCTGATTGAAATTGGCTCTAAACATGCCCAAGGTTGAATGGGGATGGAGGACGTTATTGCATTTAATTATTTCTCCCGAATAAAAATGGATTCGAGCAGCAGCTCAGAGCTAAGGCAACAGAGGAGCAATTAGAGTTTTGGAGCTTGCGCTCAAACATTTGAATGTGCAATCATTGTAATAAGTACATTAAAATAAAATAAGTCAAAGGGTTGCATTTGCATAAATAACCCAAGGTGAGAGCACTGGGTTGGTGAAGAATAAGGGGACGCAGCCAGTCGATCATCGTGCAGAAATAATGACCCATCTGTCCTGGTGGAGACTGTCAGGGGTAAGGCCATTGTGGCCCCCTGTTAATTGGTAGTTACTAATCTGGGTGTGCTGCTCGTTTTTCCTCTTGCTTTGGGTGGTGAGAACATTCTGGAAGCTTTGCATACTTTCACCCTCACCGAAATACCCATGACCTAGGCAGTGTTGTCATCCCTGTTTTCCAGAGGAGAAAACCAAGGCAGGAGAGTCTGAGTTGCTGCATTTCTGCAGTGTGACCTGACTGAGCTTGTCGCCTGTCTCCTCCCCTCCACTGGAACTAACACTACCTGCTTCATGGGGTGTGTGAGAGGTTTAGGGACGTAGAGTACAGAAGACCCAGAGTCTGGTCAGAGGTGCTGAGGATATGGTCCCTAACGTGAATTTATTTGCCCGGGGAACCTCCAAGCTTGGTGTTTATAGAGGAGGAATCCTGGGTTTGGATTTCTGCATCTCGCTTCTCCAGGGAAGGAAGAGAAGCGCTGGCACATGTGTGCGTCTTGGCAGCTGGGTGAGGAACTGTGTGTCCATGGGTGGATGGACAAAGAAAACATCTTTCCATATTCAGGCTCAAAAGGGTTGGAAACCCTTCCGTAGGTGACACCGTGGGTGAAACTTGAATCCATTATGAAATAAATGAAATTAACCAGGCACAGAAAGACAAATGCCATAGGGCTCTGCTGCTGGGAGGACGCTGAGGTCATCAAACTCAGAATCAGAGGCAAATGGTGGGGGCCGGGGGCTGGCCTTAGCGAGATGGAAGTTTCTAGAATCCTCTGTACCACACTGTCTTGATACTTTATTGTGTTCTTAAAAATTTGTTAGGAGGGTGGCGCTCCTGTTAAGTATTCTCACCGCAATTACGTTTAAATAAGAAGAGAGATGGGGGAAATGGAGCACGCCATCAGCTCCTACTGAAAGTGGCCTTGGCGCGAGCCTGGTTTTCACTGAATCTGCCTCTCTCTGACTTTTCTGGAAATGATTGAATATCTGTGAGCTCTTCATTCCAGAAAACAAAAATGTGCCCTTCCCCCTTTTGATTGCCCTGGGCAGCTGAGTAGTGTCTGGCCTGATGGAAGAGCACAGGGCACCCTAGAGCCAATGGTGGCCACTGAGGGTGCCTCTCTGGAGGCACAGGGTGGGTTAGTCAAGAGTCTGCTGCCTGGTTCTGGTGTCACAGATTAACCACAGAAACCAGCCATCCTCAGAGTGTGAGACTGATTTCACCAATGCAAGGTTTCCTGTGTCTGTTTTTGCCTGGTGGTGAATTTCTGCCAGAAAGGGGTGAAGAATGTGGACTTTTGAAATCAGTAGTTTATGAAGATGTTCTGCTGGGGGTGGGGGAGAGGACACAAACTTACACCATCAAATAATAAGGAAAGAGAACCGCCCAAGAATAATGTTGAGGATGTGCCAGTGGAGATGGTGCAGTTGGCTGTCAGCCTTACTCTCTGCCCTCTTGCCAACTTCTAAAAACCAGGCTTAGGGGCAGTATTTAAACTTGTGTTCTTGCACAGATTCATGCATCTGATTTTCTGGCAGAGGCAAAAAGTAAATAAAATAAAGCATGAGAATGGCTCCTGTACCTGAGGACAGCTAGGCGGAAGAAAGCAGGTCAGGTCAGCTCCAGTATGAATCAGAATGAGCTAGAGCATGCATCAGTAACAAAAATCCCCCAAGTCCCTGGGATGGAAAGAGACAGGTTCATTCCTGCACACGGAGGTCAGTGGAGCGTCTGCCCTGCTCTGGCCCCTTGGGGATGCAGGAGTGCGCCTTGGGAGTATTTGGATGCCACAGGGAGAGGGGAATGTGGCAGATTGTGCCCTGGTCCCAGGCACTTGTCTGGACTGTAGCAAGTTGCTGGGCTGGGCCTAATATGCAGGGGATGGAAAGTGTGATTCTATCATGTACCTGGAAGGAAGAAAACTGGAGTATTTGTCAGGAGTCTTGTTGAAGACTACCCCTGCCCATCCTGCTTTATCTCAACCTAAACTAAAATGAGCAAAGAGGAAGAGACCCTCTTCACCCTTTTTTTTTTAAAGATTTATTTATTTATGCATTCAAGCTAGGGTACAGGCCAGAGGCGTGGGGTGGTGGAGGGTTCACCAGAGACAGAGTGGGGATCAGAACAGGCAGATCAACTGAAATACACTGCTGAGGGGAGCAGCGGGCGAGGCAGGAGAGGTGTGCTGCGCCATGTGGGAATCTCCCCGGCCGGACGTCGAACTTGCGTCACCACTGCCGACAGCTGCACAGCACAGCGCTTAACTGCTGCACCACCGGGGAGGCCCCCTCTTCACCCTTCAACAGAGAAGGGGGAGCTGAGGGCTCCTCAGTTTGCTCTCAGCCACACAGAAGAGGCTCTACCCGGTAGCACATGTCTGGATCAGACAGGTGCAACGTCACTCCCCCCCCACCCCCAGTGACTTTTGGCAAGTTAGTGAATATCCTGAGCTTTCCAGCCTCTCTTTTGTAAGCTAAGAGAATAGTAACACCCGCCCGGGAAATTGGAAGTTTGCCTGGGAACCTGAAGGTTCAGGGAGGCACCCACAGAAGGCCGAGCACATTGCTTGGTGCTCCGATGTAACCCTGAATGTTGTGACTCTTCTTTCTGTAAAACATGGAGGAAGGCATGATTGCCAGGCCCCAGGAAGTTCCTAGCGGATGGTGGCTGGCTGACGGCACGTGCTTGAGGGTGCATTTGAGGGGCTTCTTGGGCTTCTCCCAGGGCCTCTGGTTAGGGGCCTCTGATTCCATCGCGGTTATGAGAGCAGGGCGTGCTGGAGGATCCTCCCTAAGGACATTTCTTGCAAGTCCATGGAACTGGGTGTCCAGTTCCATGAAATGGAAGGCCCCGTCATTGACTCGAATGTGATGTTGGCTCCCGTGGGTGACCAACAGCCACTCGGTGACTGGGCACAGACTCAGTTTCCCTTCTCGGGTCTGTGACCCTATGCAGATTCAGTCTCTTTATTCCCTTCTTCCTACCCCATCACCTCTCAGCTCCCACCCCCTTTAGTTCCTGGAACTTTATGGCTCCTATTTACTGTTCCCTCCCTCGTGGTGACCCCAGGCACCCAAAGGACCCCGAGCCAGCTTAGAAATGGCTGTTTGGAGGTAACATGCTTATCCCACATCCATTTAGCTGGCTGGGCATGGATGGGATGGGAGCCAGAGCTTGGGGTACAAAGCCAGCTTCAGTGTTTAAGGGGGCAGGGTGATGGGGGTCAGAAGCACCCTACAGCTTCTTGGAAGAAGGCAGAGGAACTGGCAGCCCAGAGCATGGGGTCCCCCATGTGTCTACCTGAATCTCAGTTTCACCACCAGCTAGCTCTGGACTCTGGACAAGCCACTTGTTAGCTGATGCTTAGTTCCTCGCCTGTAAAGTGAGAATAATACTCATCTCCTACGTACAGAGAGGCTGTGAGACATCTTAGTGTTGGCTCTCCTTTTAACAGCCGTCAACAAATAAGAGAAATCTGGGCTTCAGGCTGGGGTTGGGGCCACGGCTAGAAGGGGGCAGCCTTCGGGCCGTCGCTGGCCCACATGGGGGCATGGGAGACAGACCTCGAAGCCCAGCGCAGGGAAGGGGCCTTCCCAACCACACTCCTGGAGAGCTGGGGTCTTCAGGGCCTCACAAGAGTGATTTAGACGGTGCAGCCCACACCTCCGCTGTTGGGCAGCAGGAAAGCGAACAGACTGGGCTGGGGTCTCCGTGAAGCTTTATTTACCAAAACAGATGCTGGGCTGGACTTGGTCACGAGCCTGGGGTCTGTGCTAAGTGTCAGCTGCCCTGTCCTGCCGGGCTTTCCTGGATACCAGGGCTGCCGCCACTGACCTGTGACCCCCTCTTCCTTGGGAACTGTCCATAAGCCTATCCAGGAAAACTAACAGGGAGTCGCCCCTCAGAGTGGCTACTCATTGCCAGTGTGTTTCTATAGCAACAGGGGGAGAGTTATGAAGCCAATTAGCTTTCTCTGTGGCTTCAGAGGTCACCTCAGGGGGCCAGTTTTGGGCCAATGGATATTCTTTCAGGTTCAGGCTTTAGTCGGGACCTCAAGCAGAAGCGTATTTTTGGAACGATGCCGTGTGTTCATTGAACAGTGCATTGATCTGAGCTCGGAAGGGCCAGGAACACGTCCTACCCATAGAGGCACTGAATTTGGGCACCACCATTCTGGGAAGCCCCATGTCATCCATTGTCTCCAAAAGGACTCGTGGCCATTCCTTTGTCCCCTGGGTGACTTAGTTCTGCTCCAGGTACAAGCATTGAGCGCTGAAGCTCAAGCCCAGAGCGTCACAAGGTCACACCCCGGGGAGTCTCTGCGGAGCTCCTTCTGCAGAGGGGGCATTGCCCTCCTGAAGAGCCAGTGACGTCTCTCCCTGCTAATTAACTGTGGCCCAGTCTGATTTGTCTGATGGGCATGGATCCGTGAGCATGTCGTGAAGGCAGTGGCATGTGTATAATACCCTAGCGATATTTTCCCCCCGTATAACTTTATTATGACATTTCCAGCCCTTAAATAAACCATCACAGCACTCTGCTGGAATTTCAATGGGAAACTGGAACAAAATGTCCCTAACCCAGTCACAGGGACATCAAGAAAACTTACTTGAAAGGGAGGTGTGATTAATAACAAGCTTTGAGAACCAAAGTCAGGGCCCTTTAGAGCTTGCGAAAGCGTTCATTTCTATTATAGTTGGGATGGCTCCTAGTTCCAGTTGGGAAAACTCAGGTGCAAAGAGAGAGCCTTACCTGGGGTCAAGCTTATGGCAAAGGCAGGGATGAGTCCGAGGCCCGGGTTTCCAAGCCTGCATCTGACTCGTTCCAGGCAGGGCCAGCCCACGTAGCGTGACCGGTCGGTGAAGTTTCTCTTCTGTTTCTCTCCCTTCTTCTCCAGGACGGCTACTTCTCTCACCGACCAAAAGAGAAAGTGCGGACAGACAGCAACAACGAGAACTCAGTCCCCAAAGACTTTGAGAATGTGGACAACAGCAACTTCGCACCCAGGACTCAAAAGCAGAAACACCAGCCTGAGCTGGCAAAGAAGCCGCAGAGCAGACAGAAGGAGCTACTGAAAGGGAAGCTGGAGCAGGAGGAGGGGAAGGGACGTTCGTTCCCGGGGAAAGCCACCAACGAGGTGCTCCCTCCCGGGGACAGAGCCGCAGCCAACAGCAGCCGCGGGAAGGACGCCCCCAGGCAGCCCCACACCAGGAAGAGCGGGGGCAGCTCCCCTGAGATCAAGTATGACCAGCCCCCCAAGTGTGACATCTCGGGCAAGGAGGCCATCTCTGCCCTGTCTCGTGCCAAGTCCAAGCATTGCCGCCAGGAGATCGGGGAGACCTACTGCCGTCACAAGCTGGGGCTGCTGCTGCCGGAGAAGGTGACGCGGTTCTGCCCGCTGGAAGGTAAGTGCCGGCCCCAAGGCCAAGCGCCTCCTCGCCGATCCGCCACCGCCCACACTCAGACCTCCTGTGAAGGGCCACCCTGGTTTTCAGGACGTGACACCTGATTTGGTTTGGTGCTCCCTGAGTTCTGAAATCCTGCAAAAAAACAGGTTTACAAAATCAGATTTCCTTTTGTGATAGCTTCAGCCAGTGCCGTGATGTCATAGGAGAAAACGCAATGGAAGCAGGGCTGACGGCTTGCGCTGGGAGGGGAGGGGCCGGAGCCAAGCAGTTTGTCTTCCCCCTCAGCAGAATGTCAGGACTCGAACTGAATATTATTATAACTCAGCGTGATTTCAAAGATTTCTGATTGGTTGCACTGACTTTAGAAGCTCTGAAAAACAACCTTCCAGTTCCCTTTCATTGAAAGTTCCTTTCTTTGTTTTCTTCCTCCTTCCTATTTCCTTTCTTCCTCACTTCTTTATTTTCTTCCTCCCCTACGTCTTTTCACCCTGTCTCCTCCACCATGCTGATCACTCTTCTGTGAATGGACAGTGGTGATTGGTCAGCTCTCTGGCTGTGATGCAGTCAGAGGTGCTAGTCCTCTGCAGTGTGGAGACAGAAGGTCAGCGAAGCCAGGAAGCCAAGGGCAGCAGGGTAGGGAGGTGTCCTGACCCTGAAGATTGGGGCGTAAGCATGGAAGACTGCCTGGTGGTGGTGTCCTTGCAGGAGCAGATCCTCTCGATGCAGAAGGGAGGTGTGTGATGACCCTGATTCCCAAGGAAAAGCAGACTAGAAAGACCCCTAGAGAAATCTTGATTCTGTTTGCTCACTGGACAGATATGAATTCTAGGCCCATGGAGAGGACAAGAATTATCCAAAGCACCCAATTAATTGGAGGCAGAACTTGAGTCAAATTCTGTGGGGACCCTTCAACATTTTACTCAAGTCCCTCTGAAGTTTCCAAGTTTTTAGTAGCAAATGTGTATCTTGACCACGCTTACCTTTAATTAGAAAGATTTAACAACAAAAATGGCAAGTGTCTTTTGCGTCTTAACCCTTAAGTAAGCTGTCCCGGGGATGAGGGGGTCCGTGTATATTCTTGCTGGGACTTGGCAGAAAAGTGGAGGAAGACGTTTCCAAAGTCTCCAGTTAGCCAGGGCTCGACCCAGCAGAGACTGTTCAAGGCCTTCACTAAATGCCCTTCTGGGAAAAGAGCAGCTTCTCACTGTGTAACAAGGGTTGACACTCATTTTCTATAAAGGGCCGGAAAGTAAATATTTGCAGTTCTGCAGGTCATACAGTCCTTGTCGCAACTACTCAACCCTGCTGTTGTCCCAGGAAAACAACCCTGGACAATGCAGACACAGACACACTTGGTTAAGTGCTGGGGAACTCAACTGGCAGGGACTGGAGACGGGCAGGACACGGCCTGCCGGCCGCTGCCCGCTCACCCTTAGAGCCAGCCCTGTGTACTGCGCCATGTGCACCTGTAGCACCCAGCCCCAGGAGGAAGGTGTGCTATCAGCCCATTTGTGAAGGACGAGAGACTCGAAATGGCTTAGTCCTTGGCCTAAGGGCTCCAGGATGGCAGAGCTGGGCCTGGGACTCAGGCTGCAAAGGCCACATAAGCCTCTCCCTTTTCAGGAGGCAAAAGGTTTCGCTTCATCTCAAATTGTCAGACCCCTGGGGTGACCCGCAGCCAGTAAGCAGAGTCTCTCCACCTTAAGAATCTTTGCAAGGAGAAGGGAGCACATCCGTGGGAAAACAAGAGAGGGGATGTTGCCATGGAACCAGGGGCTCCCCTCTCTTCCCCCTTGCTCCCTGAGACAAGTATGGTGACAGGCTATGAGTTTGCTGGGGGTTCCCTGTGTCTTTGCTGCATCGGCCAAGGTGGCCCACCCTCCCGGGACCTCTGAGCTGGTTAATAAGCCTGGCATTTAAGAGCCATTGCATGCCCAGCCCTGGCAATGCTTTAATTTGCTGCACCACAGCCTCCCCCTCTTGCAATAAATTTACTGTGAATAGACTAATTGCAAAATAACCCTAATTGGGTAGTTATCAATGAACAACTTCCCGTGGAACAAAACGGCTTACAATTAATAGCATTTAAACCATAAACTATTCTTCTGCAGAAAGCTAAGATGTAATTACACCCCATACAGAGATTGTGTTCCCTTTCTGGAAACCATGACACACGGATTTCCCTCCGCTCAGGAGGAATCTGAGCTCCAGCCCAGTGGCCCCTTTATTTCCTGCTAAATGAGGAGATGGACGTGGGAGGGGAGGGAAATTCAGTTCCGTGAAATGCGTGTGTGTACCGCGCACAGATGGGCGCGGAGCTCCGGGTCGCCCCAACTCCAGCGAAGTTGGATCTAAGGAAGGAAACAGTTCCTCCTGGAGTGACGTCTGAAAAATTCTGAGGAAAGGCAGTAGGATTTAAAGGTTGACCTGTGCAAAGGGCTCCTACTCCTCCTGCCCCCGCCCGTCTGTCCCCTGGACCAAGCACCACTGGTGGGGGAGGGGTGGGGAGGAGGAAAAGTCCAGAAGCCCAGGAGCCCTTCGCTTCCTGTGCAGCTGGTCCTTGCCGTGGTGACCTGTTGACTCTGCCTGGAGTGGTGACATGATTCACAAGGAAAGGGGGGATGTGCGTGCAGCCCCTCCCCCCCATAACCCCAGAAGTGAGAGGGGGGCTGGCCTCAGAGAGGCTTTTTTCTAATTCCATTCCTCCCAGAGCCCGTGGGGCTGCCCCTCACCCCCATATCCAGGGACCTCCTGTCCCTCCCGTGCGGTCCCCCGCGGGCTTCCGCTCACTCGGCTGGACCCCCCCGGGGGCTCCATGGCAATGAACCATCAGATGGAAGGCCCGGGGCGGCCCGAACTGAGTGTCCAGCCGCTGGGTTTTGAATCCTGGTTCTGCCTTTACCAGCGGGGTGCGACCCTGAGCTGAGTAAAACAGACTCGGATACTCCCAGCGCAGCGGCCGGGAAGAGGTCAGGCAGGTTCAGTGCAGAGGGCGGCGGAATGAGCCCCCGTCTCGCCGGGGTGGGGCCGGCAGCGGCGGCGGTGCAGGAGAGACAGCAGCCTCCACGGTCTCCTGCTCTTTCTTGCTCGTGGGGACCAGGCCCCACTTCCTGCTGGCATCTTCCTGTGCTCATGCCAGGTGAGGAAACAGCCTTTATTTCCTCAGCCCTCACCTCCCCAACCAGTGCCGTCGCTTCTCCCTCTCCAGTCTCAGCCTAAAAGCCACTCCCTCAGGGAAGCCTTCCCAGACCTCGCCTCCCCCAGAAGCCCTGGCCACAGGGGACAGGCTGACGCTGGTGAGGCCCAGGGCTGGCCTTCCCAGTAAACAGCTTTGCCAATAAAGGCTGTTCGGTTTGTCAGAGCCTTCTGGGGCCAGCTGCCAGGGAACAGAACTTTCTCTGCCTCACTACATCTGGAACTAAGTTGTTCCACGGTCCCTCCCACGGTCCTCACTGGCCGTGGCCTCCCTCCATCTTGAGTTAAGGTGTCTCAAGAAACATCCCACCGGCTACCCTGGTCTCTGCCCCCATCTTCCCCCTTTGCTGCTCTAGGTAGAGTGACGACAGCCCAGTGCCAGGTGAAGAAGGAGAGGTGAGGAATGTGCGATGTTGTGGAGACGCCTGTCTCCGGGAGGCAGGGCAGTCTGCCCCTTGGTGGGCCGGGCAGAGCAGCCGAGCGAGGCGGGGTTCTCAATGAGTGTGGGGCAAGGGGGTGCTTTCCTTGCAGTCCGCTGACCGGCTGCAGGGCGGTAAGCTTTTGCATATGGCAGGGGAGACCTGCTCAAGTATCGGGGTGAGGATGGACGGGAAGGGGCTTTCTGATGAAAGGCAACTGTCCATCTTTACCTATCAGCCTATGCAGGAACCAGAGGCTCTGGACAAATGGATTTGTGGGTGGAGGTGTTGAGGAGGCTGCGGCCCAGTGAGAGACGGGCAGATGGTAGTGCCAGCCGCAGCAGAGCTGTCTCCTGAGTAATCCCCCGGGGGCAGGGTGACTGACTGCATCGCGTCAGTGGCCGGCTTCTAGAAAGCCTGATTGGAAACCTGAAGTGGAGGGAAAATAGAGATGTGGGTGTCGGCTCGGCCACTGAGTGCCTCAGTTTCCCGACCTGTCGCCAGAGGCACTGCTGTCTCCCAGGTCTTTTGCTGTATCACTGAAGATGGGAAATGTGGGAAGAGCCGAGGAACGTTTGCCTCACACTGCTGGGCTGAGGGGATGGCCCCAGAGGGACCTCGCACAGCTGGGCCGAGCGGGCGGGGCCGACTTGCTTTCCATGAGGCCAGTTTGGGGATGACCCGGTCAGATGCTTTTTGTCTCCTGCTGAGGAAGCCACGAAGCCCAGTAAAAAGTAGGCTTCTAGAATGGTTCACTGAGGTGGGAACAAATCCCAGAGGTCTTCCTTGGGCTGGCTTAGGTGGGGAGGGAGACTGTCCATGGAGCGTCCAGAAAAAATCAGCAGACCTCACTCACTGGACACCCACTGGGAGCCAGACAATGTTCAGGCCGGCGCTCTGCAGACAGTCTCTGCACGGGCCCAGCAGAGATCTGAGGCTGTGCGCACCGTGTGGGCAGTCACAGCGGCTCAGCCGGGAAAAGCAGCCCCAGACAAAACAGGACAAATGGGCAGCGTGGCGTGTTCCTGTGAAGCTGTAAATACGCTCACTGGGATGTGAGTTTCACAGAATGTTCATGTGTCATCAAATCTTATTCTCTTGTTTTCCAACCATTTAAAACTGTGAAGGCCACTCTGAGCTTCTAGGCTGTAGCAGAACAGGCAGCCCAGGCTGGAGCTTTCTGAAACTGTGTTCACAGACCTGGGGATATAGCAGGTGCAGGAGCATGGGTGCCTTGTCCCCACAGGGGCTCCCCCGTGCAGCTGGGGCCCCATGTCTCTGGGTCCCTAGCAGAGACCAGAGGTGACGTGAACCGGTAGCCCCCGGTCCACCGTCTGGTGTAATGACGTGTGAAGACAAACAGGGGTGGACATTGTCGGTGGGTGGCTGCAGAAGGCCTTGCTGAGGGCCATGTGATGGCAGTGTCACAGGGAAGAGGAAACAGTCCTGGCAAAAGGCTGGAAGGTTCTAGAAGCAGCCAGGAGGTCAATGTGGCTGAAGCAGAGGGAGCGAGCAGGAGAAGGGTGAGATCCAAGACAGACAGGCCACGGCAAGGATTCTGGGTGTTGTTTCAGTGAGGGGAGCAAATGGAGGAATTGAACAGAGTTTGAACATGATTTAAGTTTTTTTACATTATGCTACTTTTTCTTATTTGTTTCTGTGTCAGGTGTTGTTTGTGATGTGATACGATGTTATTATGGCCAGAACATTTTCTGTGAACTCTTCCCTCTTAACAGATTTTTAAGTGCATGATATAATACAGTGATGCCATGTACCTTGGACACAGCATTGTACAACAGACCACAGGACGTACTCACCTCACCTGCCTGAAACTTTGCAGCCATTGAATGGCAGCTCCTCATTTCTCCATCTCCGTTGGCAACTTCCATTCTAGTCTGTTTCTCTGTTGACTCTTTTAGATGCCTCGTACCAATGGAATCAGGCAGTATCTGTCCTTGTGAGACTGGTTTATTACACTTAGCCTATGTCCTCAAGGGCTCATCCAGGTTCGTGTACATGGCAGGGCGCCCTCCCTTTTTAAGGCTGAGTAATATTCCACTGTCTGTATGTACCACACTTTTTAATACCTTCATCTGTCTGTGGGCATTTAGGTTGTTTCCAGATCTTGGCTATTCTGACTAGTGCTGCAATAACCGTGGAGTGCTAGGATCTCTTGGAGATCCTGATTTCAATTCTTTTGAGTACATCCCCTGTGAGATATCACCTCACAGTGTTAGGATAGTTATTATTCAGAAAAAATGCAATAATGTTGGTGAGGTTGTAGAGAAATTGTATTGTTAGTAGGAACATAAAATGGTACAGCTATAGTAGAAAACACAATGGAGGTTCCTCAAAAAATTACAAATGAAATTACCAGAAGAAACCCTCACAGAGTTTGCCCCCTTTTAAAGGTGGGAGGAGAGATGCCTGGACCAAATGATCACCAAAATAAATACAGAATTGTGACACTGGCCCACTTCTGCAGAGTCACACAGTTGCATTTTACAGTTATGCTGACAGATGAAGGCGGGGAGGCTTTAGGGGAAGGCAGGAGGGGGAACATTCCATGCCAAGGGTGCCTCATGTGCACAGGCCCTGGGGCAGCAGGAGGCATAGCAAAGTTGAGAAACTAGCAGATCACCAAGGAAGCCCAGGGTGTGGGCAAGAGTCAGTCTGTTGTCTTCTTCATCCAGTTTTAATTCCTAAAACCACTGGGTTTAGAAGCTCTGTGTCTTTGCCTGGAGCGAGGAGAACAGAGCACAGGCATCTCGTCGAACCAGACTCCAGAGAGCCAAGGGAAGATCAGCCCCAAAGACGGGCGAGGCTCTGGCAGGCTGGGACTGGGACGGGTCCCAGAAAACCATGCTCTTCCCACCTTTGGGTGCTGGCCCCGCCCCAGGTCCTAGCCCTGGACTCAGAGTGTCCACTCTTGTTGGGGTGAGGGGAGCTCACCTCCTGTGGCACCCTTGTTTCTGATGAGTTCCGAGCCAGCGAGGGAAATCCTCAAGACCCCCAGTGATAGGCAGACCCGTGGCTGGGCCGTTGCACTGTCCCCAAGCTCATGCAGGTTGGGGGACGCCTCTGAACCAGTCTAGAGGACCAGCGCCCCCTCGACCAGAATCAGCTGTGAAGCCCTCGGGCTTGGCACTTGTCTTCCCTGAGCCCCACTTCTTGCCTGTAAAATGGGCTGCTTAGTTTCTCTCCTGCCTTCTCAGGTGGCTAAATGACGTCCTGTAGTTGAGAATAATTACTCTCTTCAGTCAGCAAGTATTTACCCAGCACCTACTGCAAGTCAGCCGTAGGTTGTTGCGGTTCTGGAAACCTCCAGAGTAGGCATGGGGGACCCGTCTCCGCAGCCATATGCTTCTCTCCGTCTCCATGAATCCTTGCCCAGAAACTGCCCCGGAACAAGACCAGCCAGGAAGGGTGATTCACAGAAGCCAGAGTTCTTGCTTTGTGAGCCCTTCCTGCCTTTGGGTGCTGCTGGTTATGTGTCAGCCCCCCAGTGCCCCAAAAGCAGAGACCTCCTGCAGAAAGAGCAAGCCCAGGCATGGCCCTTTTATGGCCTGGAGATGGGTTGTAGTCAAGTTCTAGAGGAAATGACTAGCTCATTCTTCTGCTTCGCACCAACCAGCAAGCCCTGCTTGCTTTGTGTCCTCTCTCAAATTGTTTGGTAATCAAATGTTAGGAATTTCAATGCCGCTTCCTTCAGGAAGTCTTCTGGGATTTCCTCCCCCACACTCCACACCAAGTCTCCATGAGGTGCTCAAATTGCGTACCCCAATCACCTTCTCAGCCTCATGCCGGAGCACACAGCACATTTACTGGGGTTGCCAGAGTCATCTGTGTCCTCCAGTAGCCACAAAGCCATGTCCACCATCATATCTCCAGCTCTATACAGAGCATGGCACCTGCGCTCACTCATCTCAGGCACTGAATGCCAGCACTTTCAGTACTGATCTTATGGCACCTACCCCACAGTCATGGAGAAAACTGCGCCCCATTTTACACAGGGGAAACTGAGGCTTGCACAAGCCAAGTGGCCTGCCCAGGGTCACACCTGCAAGCAGCAGATCTCGGACCCAAGCCCAGCTGACTTCAAACCCCACATGTTGCTCTCTCTGCTCTGCAGTGCCCTCAGCACATGTGCAGCCAGAATGTACCGAGTGACTAAGCCAGTTTTCCTACAGATAGAAAGAAACACAGAGGAAATGCTAACACCTTTCTCTAGCTGTTCATTACTCTCCTTCCCTGCAACCACAAAAGAACAGGGTGCTGAGGTCTCTGCGCAGGAACCTCTTCTTAAATAATAATGTTTGACCTTCACCTGGGGATTGCTAAATGCCGGGGACTAGCCTTCTCATCTTAGCTATATTAACTCATTAATTTATTAGCCATATTAAAGCAGCTCTGGATTCCAGGAAATTGATGCACAGAGAGGGAGGAAACCTGCCTCAAAACACACGTTTCCTCTGTGGTACAGCCAGCTCTGAGCTCAGAGATTGGGGCCAGCGGCAGAGGGCTTCCCCACTGGGCCTCCCGCCCTGGCTGCAGAAGCGTGTGCTTGCTTTTGTCCCCCCAGCTGTCCCTGTCTCTTCCAAGGAGACCCGTGTCGTCAGGTGATTCTCCTGGCTCTGGAGGGGCTGATCCCATCCAGGACCCTCAGGACTCCCCTGGAGAACCGTCTTGAATGACAAATAGCTGGCCGTGGCCGCCTCTCATTTCTCCACCAGTTTCTCGTAGCCGTGGTATATTTGTGTTAGTGTAAAAATGACAAAGCAATAATTTTTCATTGTATCCTTCAGTCACCCATGAGAGATTGGATTTAGGTCACAATTTATTACCCCGTGGAATTGAATCCAATTTTTAACACCATGTCAGCCATTCTGGTATTAGAGCCTTTTAATGGCTGTGAAATTTATACAATGATAAAGTAATTTAAAACATCTGTAGGAAGAGCATCAGGCAAATTGATGTGTATAGAACCCTGTGGTAAAAATTGAATAGGAGATAAACAGAAAATGGTGATTGATTAGGGGACCGTTGAAATAGTGCTCACTTTGATAAACTCTTAATGGCGAAATTAGTAAACTAATTTATTCTTCGGAATTTTGAGGAGGGTTTATGTGGCCCTAAATCAGAAATGAGGGTGAGCCACAAAACGCAAATTAATGGCTCACCTCGCGAAGTGCTGGCGCGGGGAGCGCGAGAAACCTGTGCCGCCTGCAGGACTGTCCCAGCTCTCGTCCCCGGTGCCCGGAGGGCAGTGAGAAGACAGGGCAGTGGGGGGACGAGGGAAGCAGAATTTCTCTTTTTAATATCTGAAACTTGCTGAAATTGTGCTGAAAGCGTGTTTGCTACAGTCCCTTCAATTATTCAAGACATACACGTTGTCTTGTAAGAAAACCTGCAACACTAGAGAGAAAATGAAGCTCTAGCTTGACCAGTTCCCCCTAAGAGGCAGGCGTGACCAGTCCAGCTCTGTTTCCATGTAGATCTTCCAACTTAACACGTGCGGAGACAGAGCGTGTTTGGGGATGGTGGGTGTATAAGTTACAGGAAACCAGCGTGTAAATTCGGAACTTGTAAAAATACAGACTCGGTTTTGGAGATGGGAAAATTTTACCCTTGGAGCACATACAGTGTTGTAAACCAACGTCATGAAATAGAGCTAAAAACCAAAAATAAATAAAAACGACATGAAACTGGTGGGTCGTTCTGCAACTTGCTAATTTCATTTGGACAGGGACCTGGCCCTAGGCCTCACCTCTGCTGTGGTGGGGTCTCTGCTTGACGCTCTGGACAATGATTCGGCCGCTGTTTAGCTAGCTGCTGCCCATTGGGTGGACATTTAGGTTGTTGCTGGGTTTTTGCCATATTGAGCTACTATTTCCTTCATTCTCCCAAAGATGGTACATAAGCAGTACCTTCTAGAGGCATTGGAGAAGAACAGATTTGCTGCTTACGATGGTGGAGGTCTCGGGCCACTAGAGCATCGCTTTGTAGGGGACCCTGAATGGAAACTGGCTACTAGGAGCACCCCTGGAAATGGCCCTGGCAGGTGAAAAGGCTTTCACCTTTTCATCAACTACCCTGCAGGAATGCCCCGTTACGGCTGCACCGTCTAGCCTGTATTGGTCATGAAGAGGAGGTTGGAAGCTTCCAGAGCCACCTCATCCTCCTAAAGCAACCTGCTTTCTAAGTCCAGGAGTCCTAGTCAGGTTTCAGGTTAGTGACCTGTAGCCCCTGATCTTCCAAGAGCCCAGCAAGTCTCTTCCGTGACCTAGGTAGTCTCACACTCTATCTCACGTGGGCCCAACAGGAGCCTCCTTAAACACTCTTGCCCCAGACTCAGAGATGCTGATCCAGGTCTAGGGTGGCGTCAAGAAATGACATTTCTACCAGGCTGCTGCTGGCACTGCTAAAAGGTGGACACAGCCCAGTCTTCTATTTTTGCATGAATAATAAGCAAAATGTGGTCTACCTAAGCAGTGGAACATTATTAAGCCTTAAAAAGGAACGAAATTTGCTATGACACGGTTGAACCTGCGGGACGTTATGCTAAGTGAAATAAGCCAGTTGGGTAAAAAAACAGAAAAGGAAAATAAACACATGTGAGTCCATTTATATGAGGTCTCTGGAGTAGTCAGATTCACAGAAAGCAGAAGTGCCTTGGGAGAGAGACGAAAGGGGAAATTTTGGTTTAATGGGTACAGAGTTCCAGTTTTTTGCAATGGGCAGGGTTCTGGAGGTGGGTGAAGGGGACGGTTGTGTTGCACTGTGATCGTGTTGCCTTCCACGAGCTGTGCACCTAGAGCTGGTTACAGTGGTGAATTGTATGTCAAGTGCATTTATCATAATTTAAAAATAAAACATTGGCACTTCCAGAAACATGCTGCCTCAGGTGAGCCTCTCTCTAAGTCACTGAGATTGGCTTCATTCTCCCCACTATATAGACGAGGATCCTCAGCCTAAGTGAGGTTCTCGGTGGTTTATTTGAGATCTGCACACACAGCCACATTTGCAGGGAGAGAGCAGATCAGACTGGTGACCTTAGGCGTGAGCCCATCTAGAAGAGTCTCAGAATCTGGATAAAGCATTGTACCCTTACTTTAAGATAGTAGGGAGCCCCTGTTTGCTTTGCAACAGGAACAGCAGCAGCATCTGTTTTATGCTTTGGGACAGTGGTTGGCAAATTTTCCATAAATAAAATAATAAATAGGGCCTCCCTGGTGGCGCAGCGGTTAAATGCTGCACTGTGGAGCTGTTGGCAGCGGCACGCGAGTTCCACACCTGGCTGGGAGATTCCCACGTGGCGCGACAGACCTCTCCTGCCTTGCCCTCTGCTCCCCTCAGCAGTGTATTTCTGTCGATCTGCCTGTTCTGCTCCCCGCTGTGTCTCTGGTGAACCCTGTCTCCACTCCACGCCTTTGACCTGTACCCCAACTTGTAGGCATAAATAAATAAATCTTAAAAAAATAATAATAAATATCTTAGACTTTGCAAGGCAGAGTTAAGGATTTTGTCTTAATATTCAACTCAATATGTAAGTGATATACAGACCAATGGGCATGGCTGTTCTCTAATCCACCATTACCTATAGAACACAGGGACTGGGCTGGACCCACGGGCCATAGCTTGCAGGCTCTGCTTAGCGTAAGCCCTCCGGTGCTCTGCCCTTGCGGCCGCAATAGGTTGGGAAGAGAAGTAGGAGGAAAGGAACTTACTGCCTCTCCCCCCACATACCCCAGCGTCATAACCTGGAAGTTAGTAAGAGCCTCCCACAGCAGCAGCAAACAGCTCTGCCCACAGGTCCAAACCTGGATGCAGCCTCTGCTGCCCCGAAAGCTCCAGAACAGAGGGTCTGACAGGTGGCCCGAGGACGCGGCGAGGCCACTGCAGCCAGGCGAGGCATGAAGGAGTTGCCGTCTCGGTCCCTGATGCCAGCTTTGGCAGTGCTGTTTGTCTCAAGACTTTATTAGCCTTGCAGCTGGGGACCCAGAGAATTTAGAGGTGCCGTTGCCATCTCTTTCCCAGCGAGACCTCAAAGGACAATTAACCCAGTTCTCAAGGCCTCCCTCCCTCCCCTTGTTTATTGCTCTGAACACAGGAAGTGCGCGATTGAGGTGCACAGAACTCTATCAAGGAATTTAACTGTAATTTAAAAGACTCTATGGGGAGGACCCCAGTGGCTGATTAATAATGCATTTGTAGAGCAATAAAGACTCCAGCGGATCAGTGGAGCTCAGCCTGCAGACTTTATTTATGCATCTGGAGTCCTAGGAGGTTCCTCTCCAGGGGGTGTCTCCACGGGGCAGGAGCCTTGTGAAACGGAGAATGGCAGAAATGCTTCCACCTAGAAAGTGATCGAGGCCGTGGCTCCAGTCCTTGGGCTTCTGGGGTTGAGTCCAGATTCTGCCAGGGCCTTGCTATGAAGCCTTGATGTGCTGTTTCAGCCTCTTTGTGCCTCATTTCCCCCATCTGTAAAATGGGGTGGATGCCAGTTTCTTCTCGTAGATTCTATTAAATGAGAGGATGCACTGGAGCAAGTGACACGTTGCTTGGCAGGTACCAGCTCAGTCTCCGCACTCTCACTGCTGCCGGTGGCCACAGGATTCTCTTCCAGGAGCTCGGGGGACTCAGGCTGGCTCAGGCTTGGTTTTTTCAGGAGACTGAACAAGTCAGTTCCCATTTTCACCTCCTGCTGAGCATTGAGACCTTTTAGTTCTGCCTCCTGGATATCACTCGTGCCCCTTTGTCTCTGTCTCGTCTGCCACGTCCCTGACCAAGTTGCCAAGGTCTCTTGTGTAGATTGTGGCAGCGTGTCCCTAAGGCATCTCCTCCCACCTGCTCTGCCTCTGCTGCAGCCCCACCTCCTGCCAACTGCTCCTCCACTCTATATCCAAAGTGCTCTTCTTAAGGTGTGCTCTGATGTCATCTTAAGATGCTCTTCTGCCGAAAACCAGCCAAAGATTTCCCTGGGGGCATCCATCTCCTTACTGTGGGCTTTGGGGTTCTGTGGGCTTCCCAGTCTCCCCCCTTTGTCTCCAGCCTCATCTCCTGTCACTCTCACCTCTCTGTCCCCCATGGCTCATCCTGCAGCCCTAAGAAAGTAGGCTTCAGCCCAAGATCACCATGTGCTGGTCAGCTGTCCACCCCCTCCACACACACACACACACACACACACACTCGGGTCTCTCCTGGCAAACTCAGGTTACCCTTTGCGTCTGAGCTTAAATCCAGTTGTTCATTTCTCCAGGGACCTTTAGTTTTCTCGTATGGCATTTATCCTAGTTTGTAACATACGTGCATTTGTACAGGGGTTTGTTGAGCCTCACTTTTCTTAATCAGACTCCAGTGTCCAGGAAAGCAAGTTCTGTTTCCCCTTAATGCAAAGTAGGTTTCCAGGATGGGTGGATGGACGGATGAACAGATGTGAAGACAGGTTGGTATATGAATGGATGAGTGAAAAGGTGAATGGATTGGATGGCTGGATAGATGGACTGAGGGATGGACAGATGGGAGGACAGACGGACCAGATGAATGCATCAGAGGAGTTGAAATCCACAGGCAAAGTTGAATAAACGTGCATTTGGGGTAGTTTGAGTAAGAACTGCAGTGGGTTTCAATTGAGAGAGGGAAGTTTGGAAGAACAGTTCAGGAGGTGAATTCGGCAGAACTTGACATCTCCTTGACCACAGAGAAGGAGATTGGGGAGGGCTCAAAGGACTGTGTACAACACCTGGACTGGTGCTCTAACCCAGTGAAGAGGAGAATTTGCCATTTATCACATCTGGAAATGGGCCAGTAACTGACTGGCCCGTGGTGAAGGTCAAAAAAATAACGCAAATTCCGTGGCGAGTTTGCAAACTGAGAGAGTGAGAGAAGCGTCCTCCTTTCTGACCCCAGCTGGGGTCCAGTCCCGGAGGAGCGTTGGGAGCAGAAGGAACAGCCGCGCACTGGCATGTCCCGGGGCAGACAGGAGGCTGGGCGGCTGGACCTCGGGGAGCAATGCGGAGGCCGGGGAGATAGAGGACGGTCTGGGCCTGCGGCACCTGGCAAGTCAGGAGCAGGAATTTGGCAGTTTCTTCAGGGGCACCCAGCAGCCGCACAGACCCACACCTGATTTCTCAAACACGGGAGTCCTGGGCCCACGGGGCCGGCAGCCGCTTCGGTAAAGCCACAAGCACGCCTGTTCCCTGGGACTTGTCTTGGCTGTTTTCCAGCGTCAAGGACAAAGTGGGGGAGCAGTGGCAGGGACTGTGTGGCTCCCCAAGCCCAAATTGTTTACATCCTGCCTGTCCTTTCCAGAAGGTTCGCTCCCGCTGGCCATGTCCAGTGTACAGTCCTACGTTTTACAGATTGACCATCAACTTCAAGACTGATTCATGGGAATACATTACACAGTTAACAAGAAATTACTCAAACTTGTTTCTGCAAGGTCTTGGTTGAGCTTGCATGGGGGGTGGGTAGAGGAAAGGTCAGGGAAACGATGTTCTTATTTCAGCTCACCCTAAAAACCCCCGTCTTCATATACCTGCACCCACCGGAAAGATAGATGCTCACAAAGGTGGGGTGTCTGACACTTACCAGATGCTTAGCATATGTTTGTTGAATGGCTAATAAATCATAAGTGACCTTCAGAGGGGTTTGGAGCAGGCTCCCACCTGGAAGATTTTTATCCTGACTTAGAAATAAGGACAAAGGCTTGCCAGCCCTCTGTTGCCTTTTGTGAGGGCTTTCACTACCATGTTCAGAATGGGCAAAATGCACCAAAGGAGCCCCTGAATTTTGCCAACAGACCCCCACACAGCAATTGCCATTGCCACAGGCACATGGGTGTAGAAAGGGGGCCCAGTGAATACTGGATCTTCATTTTGAAATGCTGCTAAGAAATGCTGATGATTCCGTCTCCGGATCCTCATTACAGCACGGTCTCTCAGGGAGGAAGAGACCTTTCGCCACAGGCACCTCACAGCTAATCTGAAACCCGACTCTATTTAATTACACGTGCACTTCCGGGAGCCACAGAAAAGGTTCTGAAAAACTCATTTGCTGCCTGTCAGGACAAAGGGCATTGATCTTAAACCTCAAACTGCCTGGTATCTTCAACCAAGACAGACTGCTTGCCCCAGGCCGGGAAGGGGAGGGCAGGAGTCTCCTCAAGGCGTGCCAACTGTGAGAATCACAGAAAGCACCATTTGAGGAAAAATGAGTGATTTCTTGAAGATGTCTTTGAGCTTCTTTGTGGACTGAGAAGAGGGGAAAAATTCCTGAAAAACACAGATGTCATTCTGGAGTCTCTTCCTAATATTAATAATAATAATGGGTATTGTTCAATAAGCATTATTACTTCCACTGAAGCTACATTGAGAAGCACCAAGATTTATTCCCAAACAGCATTATTACACACCCCTGGATCTTTCAGACCCCCCAGTGAGATTCACCTGAAGGTTCTCACTTTCTGCAGAGTTCGGTAACTTCGATCCTGGCGGTTCCCAAATCAGGCCGCACCCCAGAGCCCGGGAATCGCGCCTGTAAGTAAGGATTAGGGCTTGCGTTGTTTCCCCAAAGGATGTTGTCCCAACCCCCAATTCCCTTGAAGGTGAATTTACTTGGAAATGGGGTCTTTGCAGTTGGTCAAGGGCAGTTCATGAGGGTGAACCCCTAACCTAGTATGATTGGAGTCCTCAACCAAAGGGGGAATCTGGACACAGACTGACACACAGGACCGGGAAGGTGGAGATTGGAGTGATGCATCTCCAACCCAGCCAAGACTTGGTGAACCCCCAGAACCGAGCCAGAAGCAGATTCTCCTCGCCACCCTCAGAAGGAACCAACCCGCCGACACCTTGGTCTTGATTTCCGGCCCCCAGAACTGTGGGAACACTTTCCTCTTGTTTGTTTCTGCCCCCGCCCCAGTCTGTGGGACTTCAGCAGGGCAGCCCCAGGAAATGAACACAGTAGACACCGCCTCTCAGTTGTCCCCCATCTCAAACCCACACCAGCTTCCCCACCCTCCACCAAATCCAGGCTTCTTTGGGTTATTTTTCATTTCGTTTGGTGACGCAACCAGTGTCTCTCAAGAGCAGTGCAGGCGGCGCCTTCACTTCCCGATCGCCGTTCGGGGTAGCCCGGGACAGAGGCGTTTACATCCCCCGCTCTGACCTTCCCTCGCAGCCGGGAGGCTAAGCAGGCAGACTGGCAGGCCCAGGCTAGGTGTTTAAATTTTCTGAATCAGTTGCTAGTCATTAAGAACTGGAGATCCTCATTTAAGCCCCCAGATTTCCAACTTCCCTTGAAATGAATGGGAAGCTCTGGCAACCCGAAGCCTGCGGTGCCGCACAGCACATCTGTCTGCTGCTGAACGAAGCCACCTTTTGAGGGAAGCTGGCTTCTCACCCAGGTGGACTCTGCGCTGTCTGGCCGCACCCCAGGTCCTCATTCATCAGGTTGCCCACCTGGCCCCTGTGGGCCTGGCATTTCCAGCCCCTTAGCCACAGCATTTGGCAGGATGGCATGGGAGGGGAGAGCACATTTCTGGTATCCCCAGGGTGAGGAACTAAACGGCCCCATCAACCAGCGCCCCACATGTCCATGCAGACTCTCCCTGCCCTGCCCATCAGCACAGTGTCTGATAAAATAACGCAGAATGATGCATGTGGGCACCTTCAGGGAGGTGGCACCTAGGAACGGTTTGGGCAGAAGCTATTCTTTAGAGGATGCTCAAGGTACAAATTTCACGCACCCGCAGGATTTTCATTCAACACGGGCAGGCACCAGGCAAACGTGTCTTCAGCTGAAAAGCTGATCGGGAGCGACAGAGTCCTAAAGGAAACTGCTAGGAAAGCATTTGTCATAATTCCCCACTCAGCCTCCCATGTGCGTCATTTCTGCCATGACTCAGCACATCTGTGGGCACAGAAAACAAGGAATGCCTCTTGTGTGCACGAGGAATATTGAGACCCACGGAGCTGGGGTTCTCAGAGTTCGGACCACGTTTTAGCTGTGGGATCTTGGGCAGGACGCGGACCTCTCTCGGCACCATTTGTCAGTGAAGGACACTGGTGCCTCCCCGGGCAGGCTCACTGGGAGGGCCATGCTTATTAGCACATCTGTGGCCTGAAAAAGCCCCGAGCTCAGTGCTGATGGGGATCAGCTTCTGAAAACTGCAGGCCACTTGCAACATGCCTTGTCTATGTGTGACTTGAACAGCTTTGTCTGATTTGTCTGGGGTGAGGGAGTTTTTCTTTCTGAGACCCAGAACTACATTTAATTAGGCGCCAGGAACCTCCGTTCCCAAACTGAATGGGAATAAGCTATTTTCCACACTAACACAAAGCAGTGAATAAAATGGAGCAAGATAACTCCTTTTTTTTTTTTCAGGGAGTTTCCCCATTTTCTCATAATGAGCGATCATTAAAATAACCAGAAGACAAATGGCACCAAATTAATAAAAATGTAGATCAAATGATCCTTTGTTACCTATTTTTGCTCAATTGCAGTTGAGGAATGCATTGATTAAACTGCCAGCAAACCATTATGGCCGTATTCATTACTATAGCATAATCTATTTTATTATGATAGGATAATAACTAACACAGTCTTGCAGACAGACATTTCTCTGTGGGCTAAGTAATCATTTACTGTGGATCTGCACCAAAGAACACTGGGTTCATTTTGCTCTTGGTGGAATTGAGCCTAGAGTTGGGGAGGGGAGAGGCTGGTTTATTTTCCTTGTATCTATCATATGACTTGGCATCCTGGATTCCAAGTAAAAAGTGCTGGGCACGCCTCTCTGAGATCTACAGGGACCCTGGAGAGATTTTAGAAATGTCAAACAAGGTGATCCACAAAGTGATTTTATTGTTTTTGTTTTCATTTACTCCTTAGGAAATAGCTGATTTGACTGATTTCTCGTGTGCTTGTTTATTCATTGGGAATCATTCATTATTCATTAGTAAACAGGTGACAGGGCGTGGCAGAGTGCCCAGCTCTGGCCACTCAGAGTTGCTCAGAGCTTATGGGGGCTGCGAGGGTGGCACTGAACAGTGACGATATGCGTGGCTAGAGGTGTGCCAGAGCTTGGCACTAGCAAAAATTAGAGGGGGGTTGGTGCTGATTTTGCTACTAGAAGTAGCTCGCCTCAGTTGTGCAGCATCTGAAATGGAAAGTGGTGATGAACTTGATTGCAGGGGTAGACCACCTGCATTTGAATTCACTCTGTCCCTCATGAGCTGCAGAGTCCTTGAGTCAGTCATTTCCTTTCTCCACCTCCAAACTTCTCCTGTGCAAGATGGGGGTGAGGGCCTCTCTGCTGAGACAGCTTCCATTGCAGGATCGCGTTTCATCTGCTGTGAGCTTGCTGAACTCTTCTGTGTGTGGGGAGGGGGGGGGGCATTGTCATCAGCAGTCTCAGAAAAGAAGCGTTTAGAGAGGAGCACTTGTCCCAGGTCACTAGGTAGCCAGAGGCAGAACCAGGATTTGAAGCCAAGTCTCCTGGGACTCCCCAGGCACTCAACCGGTATGACGGTGGCATGACAGAGATGGGCGATATTTAATGCAAGGGTCACAAAACATCCGGAGGAGCCAGGCAGGATGTGACTGCCTGGGGCAGGCAGGTGGGGCCCGGGGCTGACAAGTAGCACCATCCCATGGAAAGCCCGAGACTGTTTTTACCATGAGGATTGCAAACCAGGTGTGCTCATCCTATGATTTTTGAAAGTAAGAAATCTACATTTTTGTCTGAAATCTCTTGCTGTAACTGACAATTATTGTCATTTAAAATGGAGCATGAGCAACAAAACCTGCTGGCTAATGGGGCAGACCCAGGAGCTGGCCGCCCCGCCTGCCTTTGCAGCAGCCTCTCCGCAGGCCACTTGGTATGCAGAGAGACTCCCACTCCGCACCTTCCTCCTTAACTGCTGCTTGGAGGAGCTTGCTGGTCTCTGCAATGAGGTCTCGGGCTTGGGCTCGCAGCAGGGGACTGGCCTGCTCCTTTCCCCAGCCCTCTCTGTGCTGTGCTCAGCTCCAGCACCGGTTCGCCCTGTTTTCTAGCGAGGTGGTCAGACACCGCCCCCCACCACCCCATAATGAAGCTTGTCTTCTGGCACTCTCCCTGTTCTCAGGGTGATTTGAATTTGGGTGTGGGTTTGCTTTGAGGTCTCCTTGAAGCACGTAGTGATGTAAGATTCCCGCTGGTTGTTTCTATTGTCTTCGCTTCTGTAGGATTGGGAGAGACAAGCTGGAAAGTTCCGGTGCCTTAGTAATCCACCTCATTGGAGGTCAGCACGTGTTTAGTAAATGGCTGTTCTCCGTGTGCCAGGAGAGAGTGGGGGTGCCTGTAGAGCAGAGGATGCTGGTGGGCTGCAGAAATCCTGACAGCACGTGGCAGATGGTGGCATGGGGGAGCCCTAACGAAATGCTACAGAACACAGATGCAGAAGAGTTTCGCTCAAAGGAGGCCATCAGTGAAAATCTCTTAGTGAGCTAGATAGAAGTGCTTATAGTTTCACCAGCTCAAGAGAGAAGAGGGAAGATAACTTAGACAGAGGGCACACGACCACCTTCACCACCATCATCGCCTCCAAATTGCCAACACCATCTCCATACCACCATCATCCAACACCATCACCACCATTGCGACCGTCAACATTACCACCTTCATCACCTCCACCATCATTACCTCCATCATCTCCATCACCACCTCCACCACCATTATCACCTCCATCACCATCACCACCACCACCACCACCACCATTATCACCTCCATCACCATCACCAACACCACCATCATCAGCTCCATCACCATTACCACCATTACCATCTGTGAATGAATAGCCAACATTCATTACTGAGAGCCTACCTGAAAATCCTCTATGTGCTTAATGTAATTTGAACCTTGCAAACCTTTGACGTGGGTACTAAATGTCATCTCATTTAAAAGTGTGAAAATTGGAGTTTAGTGAAATGAAGGGACCTGCCAAGTTTACACAACTCATGACTTGGGTTCAAAGCCAGTTCCTTGACTGTAGAGCCTGCACTGTATATTGTTGATACCTCACTGCCTGCCACACACCTCGGGACACCTGGGAGGGACACACCTCGGGGTACCTGGAAAGTGCTTCAGGTGCAGGCACCTCATGCAAATATTCAGTCATGTTAGATATTGTAGATCCTTTCAGAGGGTTGGTATTGGCTGCTCCAAACACGTTTAGGAAATGTCCATCGAACCCACCCAGTCTGGTTTTTGTTTGACCACAGGACATATCAGAACCTCTCCCCTGTGTTGGGAATCTCCATGAGCACTGCAGGAACCTTTCTTCCTGAGTATATAGTCAAGACTAGGGTTTCTTGAGAAACATGGACCATGAGATAAATGGGGTGAAATTAGCTCAGGGTGTCTCTGCTGTGGCACTACTGACATTTTGGACTGGGCCATCCTTTATTGCCAAAGGTTGGCCTCTGTACTTTGGTAGTTCTGGAATTCCACCTCAGAAGGGTATGGAGCCAGACGTGAAAGACACCAACTTTAAAAACCCAACAGATCTGACTTTGAATCCTAGCTCTGGCCCCTACCCAGCTGCGTGGGCTTAGAATGAGGCTGTCATCTGCTCAGGCTCAAGATTCTGTGGGCATCCGAAGGAATGCTTGTAATGTGCCTCAGACTATACCAGGTATGAAGTGTACACTCCATAAATGCACCCCTGCAAAAAATCCTATTGTTAGGTGAGCTCCAGGTACCAGGCAGGTGGCACAGGGCAGTCCCAGGTCAGGGAGAGGAAAAGTGGATAGAGAGGAGGGATAAGGGGATCTCCCCCAATCAGAAGCCCCAGGGAGGAGGCCAACAGAGTCCTAAGTCACCCATTGGCTGTTTGAAACAGGAAGTCTTCTAGGTGGCAGTCACCCCCATTCCCTCTTGCTCTACCTCTACCTCATTTTGCATGCACCAGTCAGTGTTTAGGTGACACCTTATTAAACAAGGTTTGCTTGCGACCCAGCAAAGTCACAACAAAGTCAGGAATTAAGATATAGCTTCCTGCATCGCCTAATTGGATTACAAGGATCACAGGAATGCATATTGACTATGAAATGTACAGGGGATTATTCAGTAATGGCTTTCCTCTGTTGTCCTTCACTAATCCTGTCAATTGGCAATAGCTTTAGATTAGGAAAGAACCCCAGTGGAAGAAGCCACCTTTCTCACTTTCTCACGCCCCGAGGGCTGGGGAGCAGGGGAGTTGTAGACAATCCACTGATCCGTGATGACAGCTACATGTGTAAGCCAGTAACTCCGATCCTATCACTCATGTGGACTCCTGATAAAAATACCCAACCGTCCATGGTCATTCCTACCCTGGGACCCAAAAATACCCTCCTTCTCAGAGTCCCAAAAAGAATCAGTCATCATTCTGTCCCCAGATTCTCCTCAACTTTCTTCTTTGGTGAATGACATCACCAACCTTCCAATTGCCCAAACTAGAAACCCAAGGGTCCCTCCTCCTCCCTTAAGTGCAGGAAACCAATCTCAGTTTTAATTCTAAACACATCTTGTGTCATCTCACCCTCCCCAACCACCTGCTATCCCCATTAGGCCTTTATCATCTCGCTCTGATGGTGTTAGAGTCTCTTCCCCCTCATCCTCTGGCCTCTATTTCCACCTCTCTGATTGTTTTTGTTGTTGTTGTTGGGTTTTTATTTAAAAAAAAAAAAAGCTTACAGAGTAGTTTTTTTAAATGTCGGTCGTTCCTATCACTCTCCTGATGAAAATCCTTCCACCACAAATCCAGTAAAACATTCTGCACACTTTTTCTTCCTTCCTGGACCAAGCAGACATAACTAATCAATCACTGCACTGTTTCCTACTAAGCAGGACTTGGACTGTGCTTTGCTCTGAGTTCATTGGCATTGATATTTCAGAGCTCTTCGTCTCCTGCCTTTCCCTTGCCTGTCTTTTCTCTTGCTCCCTCTCTCCCGCTCTCTCTACTGTGAAATTCATCTCTTGACAGTTCTGAGTCCTGGGTCATCAGTGACCCAGGCCATTATGCCTTTGCAGCTGCAGTTCCCTCTGACTGGAACACTCTTCCTCACATGTATCTGCCAGGAAACATTTACTTCATTCAGGTGCCATCTCTACAAATCCCCAAGACTTGGGCACATCACCCAAGTCCCCACAACCCTTGGCCCATGGGTCTGCATCAGCACGCAGCCCATTGCACTGAGGTGCTCGGTTCATATGCGTATCCCCAAGGTGTTCAGGCTCCACAGTGGGCTTGTGGAAAATGGCTTTCTGTCCCCAGCAGCTGTCACAGCTTTTTTTTTATTATTATTTTTATTTATACATACAAGCTGGGGTACAGGCCAGAGGTGTGGGGCGGCGAGAGGGTTCACCAGAGACAGAGTGGGTAGCAGAACAGGCAGATCAGAAATACACTGCTGAGGGGAGCAGCGGGCGAGGCAGGAGAGGTCTGCCGCGCCATGTGGGATTCTCCCCGTCTGGGTGTCGAACTCGCGTCGCCGCTGCCGACAGCTCCACAGCGCAGTGCTTAACCGCTGCGCCACCGGGGAGGCCCAGCTGTCACAGCTTTACTGTGATCAGTGGCTGTTGGTCAAGTAAGAGGCTGAGAAAACAGCATCTGACTTTTATTGCACACTGTCTTTGTGCTGGACACTGGACTCAACACTTTTCCTGCATCATCATGCTCCTTCCTTACAGTATCTCTAGAAGGTAGGCCTGGCTTTTTCCAGTTTACATGTGAGGAAAGGGCTCAGCGATATGAAGTCATTTATTTGCTCAAAGCAACATAGTGGAGGACCCAGATGTGTCTAAACTAGGTTCCACCGCCCCCAGGGACCATTTAGAAATGTCTGGAGACATGTTTGCATGTCACAGCTGAGTGGAAGAAGCTCCTGGCATCTAGTGGGTGTAGTCCATGTAGCCACTGCCTGTCCTACAAGGCACAGAATTACCCAGTCCACAATGGCATTAGGGTCCACGACAAGAATAATGACCTGAGCCCCTCCCAATAGTATATGTACTGTTTAACTGCTGGTGTTTCCATTGGTTTGAGTTGCTGAGGCTCACAAGCTGCAAAAATACAGTCAGAAAGGAGATGCCTTCCTTTGGTTCCAGTAAGACCAGATGAGAGGTGGGGACATGCTCCACGTGGGCACCCTCTAAATCTTGGGACTTCCTGTGCCGTGAACCTTGCCAACCCTCAGAGATGATAATCTCAGTACAAGCCATCTCCCTAGCCTGTCCGTCCTAGAGGGTCACCTCCAAGCCTTGTGGCTTATGCAGACTTCCAGCCACTGAAAGAAATGTGTGCAGATTTGGGGGAGTAGGGTGGGGGCTGATGCTCTTAGGAGCCAGGTAAATAAGTAATTTAGATAAATCCAAAGAACCCATGATCCAAAACTGCTTAAGTCACCTGATGTCTGCAGAGGGTTAACAGTACCCAATCCATTTTCATCAAGAAATTTGAACTTTGGTCCTAATATGCAACTCAGCTGCGATTCTACATTATTTATTATTCATGGGGCATTGTAACTTACCACAGTCCCTGAGTAATCTTTTTAAGCCTGCCAAAAGAACCGGTGTTAATTGCTTACACTGAAACATATTTGCTGTTGGAAATGTCACACCATAATTATATCCCATTTCGCTGTCTGACAAGTAATATACTAAAAGAAAATTGGCTTGCTTTTTTTCTTCTTCTTCTCCTTCTTCTTCTTGTGATGTATAAAACCATTCTCATAACCCTTCAGGCAGCAAGCAGGTGGCAAGTTTCTGGACTTGTCAAGAAGTTAGTCAGAGAACTTTCTGGGCTGGCTGATGGAAACAGAGGCAGACAGGGCCAGCTCCGTGGAGGGACATGCAAGCCGGACCGCAGCCAGAGCTACGCAAGAGGGGCCGTGTTTGATGTCATGCTCTGCTCTCACGCTCTTGAAACTCTTCATTAATTTTTGAACAGGGGGCTCCATGTTTTCATTTTTACTGGTCTCTGCAGAGTGTGGAGGCAGTCCTGCAAACGAGAGCGAAGAGGGATGTGACAAAGCCCTGGTCCGAGGGCAGACAGAGTTGACATGAAAGAAACTGGAGAGAATTTCAGGGACCTGTATGGAAAGAGTGTGTGTGTGTGTGTGTGTGTGTGTGTGTGTGTGTGCGCGCGCGCGCGCGTGTTACAAGAACTGGTAACTTAGGAGGCCTTGCAGGGCAGAATGTCTAATCAGATGGCTCTTTCTAGAAGGCTAGTGACTATATGTGGTAGGCTGAGCTACTCTTAAACTAGGACCTCGTCAAATAGGACACGCAGGCCAAGTGCATCAGTCATTGGCATACAGACATGTGTGTTTGCTCAGGCATCTCGGATTTCTTTAGACACAGGCAGAGTTGGGAAGGGGAGCAGATCCCACAGAGGCCATGAGCCCTGCAAAGCCCAGAATACTTACTAACTGCCCCCTTGGAGGAAATATTTGCTGACCCCTGTCTTAAATTATGGAGAGCTTCATCTGCCTGCAAGATCTTCATCTTCCTAGTACAAGAAGAGCCAAGAAGTGCTTGCCCAGCCTGGCAGCCACTCCCCCATCTACAATCATATAGAAGAGAGTGTGGATTTGGATGAGTGGGTGGGTGCTTGTGCCCATTTTACAGATTTGGAAGCTGAGGGGGCTTTGGGAACTCAAGCCATCTACTCAAGACCACAGGGCAAATAAGTGACAAATCCAGCCTGACATCCCTCAGCCCCCACCATCCTTTTCCCTCTTTAGTAACTAGTAACTCCCTTTCATCAGTCTTATTCAGAAAATGACACTGTAGTTTCTGAGGGTGAAGTGAAATAATGATCAAGGGGCTGCTGGTGTGAAAAAAAAGGTGTTAGGATTTTTTTCCACGACTACTGAGTCAGTATACACTATATGCCCTGCCCTGGGTGAAGCACCTGGGATATGAGTGAATAGATTGGCCAGGTATACTTCATTCATTAATATTCTAAAGGCCATGCTTTCTAGATTGTAGTAGCTGGGCTGCATCCAGGCTCCTGCAAAGGTTGCTGAGGAATCTTCTGCACCAGGCGGCTGCTGAGAAGGGGGGAGCAGACAAGCTGAATCCCACGTAGATCTGCACCCCCCCCCCCCAGGAGGATGGACTTGCAGGTGTCCAACCTCATGCAGGTGATGCTGCTGAGGGCGTCTTCATTCACTTCTTCAGCCAAGAAACACACGGGAAGTCTAGGCTAATGACCACACGCTTGCCCCTTTGCCCATCTTGGTGCCTGCCTTTCCCTCCTGCCTCTGTCCAGGGCCGACAGGATGGAGTCAAGCGGGAGGGGATGTGGACCAGTTCCCAGCTGTGAGGTGGCTGCTGGGTGCCACGCCCTTTAATGAAAACATATCGGTGAATCCTCCCAAGTATTTTATTTCCATATTTCTTCTGAAAAAGTTTAGCTCAGAGAGGTTCTAGTAACTTCTCCAGGTCACACCACTGGATCTAGCAGGCACTGGCCCTTTCTGCCTTCAGAGCCCAGATATGCAATCACTATATTAGTTATGTTAGTGAGCAGACTGGGGGGCATCCCAGGAACCCCACAGTTGCACACTCTCAGTGGGTTCTGCCATCTGCTGCATGAAGACAAATCATATTCCTAGTGTGAGAGAAGCTTAATAGGATTGTGTGCATGGAGAGAGAAGAAAGGATAATAGTTCCCCAATAAAACACTGGAAGTTATCCCCTCCCCTTGTGGGTAAATGTCCAGTCAAATAAGGTTGGCCCAAAGCAGGGTTGCTCTGGCTCCAAAACTTGTCACAAGTCTAAGGTGCCTTAGACTTAGACTTGTGACCTTTGGAAAGGGGCAAAAGGCACCAAGCAAGTCTGGAATGAAAGGAGCAAAATCAAAGTACAAATAAGTAAAGACCGCCACTGTCAGCCTCCCCATGAGTCACCCACGTCACTTCCGAGTATCTCTACGTGTCTTAACTCCATGTGTCTCCTTCCATGGACCCCAAGTCCCTGATGCAAGTCCAAAGCCTGAAGCAAGTGGGACTTCACATGTCTCTCTGCTCCATGTGTCTCCTCCAAGCTTTCTTGCAGTCTTCCTCAGTGCCACCCTTCCTTAGGTGGGGCAGGGAACCTGGAACCTCCCCTTTTTATAGAGACTATTCTCTGTAACAGTTACTGTCTGTAACAGTTGGGGCAACACTCTCTGCTGTAACAAACAAATTCCGATAATGCAGATGGACTCAAAAACATGCGATCTTATTTCTCCATTTCATGCCATTGAAAAATGAATGTTCCTGACTGGCTCCCTCCAAGCAGTGATTCAGGGACCCAGGCTGCTTCTGTCTTGGAGTCCCACTGTCCCCAACATGCAGCCCTCAAAGTCCCCATGCTTTTCTACACCCAGGCAGTGGAGGAGGAAAAACATGGAAGGACACACACAGGAGGTATTCAAGGTCAAGTCTCGGACTGGGGCTCAGTACATAAGCTTTCATTCCATTGGCTAAGGTGCAACCATTTGATCTGACATAACTGCAAAGGCTGCTGGGAGGTTGGGGCATACACAGAAATGAGTTTGCTGAAGAGCCTCAACCACTCGGCTTGCTCTACGCTTTGGGCTTGATTCCCTTCACTTCTAGCCAAACCCCAAGTCCCCTGGCCCCTCTGAGTACCCGTGACCACATGGCTCTTTTCCGGCAAAAGGGTCACCTTCCCCATTGCCAGAAATACAGCTCCAGGAAGCTTTCCTCTGTTAATGTGGCTGCGAATCTGACAGGGATACGGGGCACAGGGGAAGGCAAGGTTAGTAATTTAGTTGTCACTGGCTGACAGGTTAGTCTTAGAATATGTTCCCTGCAATTCAAGGCTTGTGAGAGAGAGAGGGAGAGAGGCACTTAACAAATGTCAGCTCTTTTTTTTCCTTCCTGGCACAGCTGCCTCACGCTGACCCTGACACGTTTGGGGAGTGTTTTTGCATGAGTCCATGGGCGCCTCTTCCCACTCACCCTTGGTGTTCTCGTCCTGCCTGCCCAGCGAGGTTTCCCTGGGTGCGGCCCACGAGCCATAGTCACAGGGGTCAGCAGAGGGCCTTGAGAACCACGGGGAGAGCTATCTCCAGGGCAATAGCCGGGACACTGCCTTCTTCGTAAGCTCCTCCATGAATCTTTTTCAGAGGCGCTGGTTCAAGCAGTTTCTCAACCTGGGCATTGGGGGTTTTGAATCAGATAAATCTCTTGCCAAGGGAAGGAAGGCCCGTCCTGTGCATTGTAGGATGTTTAGCAGAATCCCCAGGCTCTGCCTTCTAGACACCAGTAGCGCCCCTGCCCCTGTTGTGATCACTAAAAATGTCTCCAGACATAACCATAGATTCCCTGGGGGCAAAATTTCCCCTGGTTGAGAATTGCTGGCTAAGAGTGAGATGCTGTGTCCTCAGCTGCCGGTCCCCCCCACCCACCCAAGGCCCATGTGCTCTGCTCTCTGCTGCCCTCTCCTACTTCTGGGTGGACTTCCAGGACTGGATCTCCCTAATAGGTCACAGCAGTGAGGATGGGTGTGAAATGCCTCTCCCTGCCCGGCCAGTGCTCCAGGAGCACGCGAGCGAGCTTTTGGAGGGAGTAGGAACAAGTCAGGGCCTCCTGTGATAATTCAGAGGGCGACCAGGCAGGGGAGTGCCAGGCCAGCCCAAGAGGAGCCAGCCGCCAGCTTGTTGTATCAGAGACGGGCGAGGGTGTTACTGCAGCAGCTCAGAGCACAGCCTGACTGATGCAGGTCTTATGTGAGAGGCAGTGGCCTGCCTTCCTTTAGCTGACACCTGAAACTGGCTTCTGATATCTCTAAGGCAGAACAGAGGAACAGCTCCAAAGTCTGATTAGCCTTCACTCAAATCCTGGCTCTGCCACGAGCTGTCTGAGCTGGATTGTGTGATGTGTCCTTGCTCGTCTCAGTCTTTTCCTCCTCTGTGAAATGAGGATCGTGACAAGCCCCGCCTCAGTGTTAGAGTTAATGAAGTAGCAAAGGGAATTAAAGAACAGAACCAATGAGGCCCCCAGACTGTGTGCCTGGCGTATGGTCAGTGTCAGCAAAACGTTGGCTTCCATCAACGTCATATTGTCTCTTGAGTCAGCATCTAAGAGAGAGTCTTGCTTCTTCCCAGTTGATCAGCTTCCCGAAGCTTTATTGACCAAAGAAGTACTTTCTGTTAATATTGAGAGAGTGGTGGCCCATGGCAGTGGCATGGACCCCAAGATCGCACGGCAGGGGGCGCGTGTGGGTCAGAGGTGCTTATCACCCCACCACAGCTCAGTGAGACCAGTCAAGAAGCGTGAGGGTAGGGAAGCTGGCAGAGGACTGTCCCTTTCTTCACATAGTCCCCATTGACTGTCCAGTTGCCTCTGTGCCATGCGACAGGGATGAAAAAGAAAGCCTGAAATTTTGTGTCATCTTGTGTTTAACACTTTGTGTGCCGGTGCCCTTTAAATTCACCAGCCCTTGGGGCCGACCATTTTCTGTGCCACCGCATGAATGGTAGAAGCATTCAATAAAACACAACTCCTGAACTACTGGATATTAAAAAAACTGGAATATCTCTCATAAAACACCTTACACTTTCACCAAAACAATGTGTAAAGCTTCTAGACTGAGTACGATCAAGGAAATAGCTCCTAATAGTTCCAAATAAATCCACCGTGGCATGAAAAACCGGAGACCAGATGAACACGTATTAATACGTGAGTGGCCACCTGACGCTGGTGACAAAAACACGCACTAATACGTGAGCAGACCGCAAAGTGTTAAGAAGGAAAAGAAAGAAACGAGCCCAACGCGTGTCCTGTCCAGCGAGAGTCCAGTCTCGGTTATAGCGGTGATGGTGCCTGTGCGGGCGGACAGGGTCATGGGAGATCAGCAGGGACGTTGGCTGAGTCCCCTGAGTCCTCCCCGACAGTCTCCAAGCTGCCTGCCGCTGCTCCTCTCACGCTCGCTCTGTTCAGAATGCTGAGGTGACCAGGCCGGGCGACAGCTTGCTCAACTTTCAATTGTGCTTGTTTTTTTTTTTTTTTTAATGGCAGTTTTCAACAAATTCTACCCACTGATGCATTATTTAACCAAATGTCATTTCTCTGCCTTTCTCATTTAAGTATCATCTGTTAGGTTTACACATTGGTACACCCATGAAATTAACATTACACGTGTTTCCTTTCGGAGCTGACTGAATTTAATTTAATTTAAATTGTTGTCACTGTCAGCCCTTCCCAGGTTGCAGCAGTGGGGGAGGGAGTGGGGGGCCTGTCTCCCAGAGGCTTGTCTGAACCCCGTCCTTCTGGAAGCCGTGACTCCCGTTGCCCCTGGAGCCCTCCAGTCTAGCACGCTGTCCACGATCGAGATGAGCTCCCGCTGCCAGCTCATCTGTTGAGCCCATTTAGGAGAGGGTGTCCGCAGAAGCCCCTTGGCTTACTGAAGTCCCCAGCCCTGGCTGAAAAGCGAGGGTCTCTTTGGTCTTCCAGGCTAACCAAGGCGAGGTGGCAGGTGACCTGGGACAAGGAGTCTTGTGCCTTCATAGCAGGGGCCCTGATTGATGCAAGCAGGCTATGGCTGTGCCCACCACAGAGCGCTAATGGTGAAGGGCAGGACAGAGGGTTTATCCACCCCGAGGCACTTGGAGCCCAGCTGGGGGAGGCCTGTGCCGCCTGGCCCCATGCTGGCCCCTCCACGTAGCAGGCGTTGGACAATTGTTTCTCAAATAAGTGATAGACACTCTACCTGTCCCCCCCACCCCCTGCCTTGCACTGCCCCCCCACGAGGGTGTGTCATCTCAGGGGTGTTTATAATGATTGGTCGGATGAGTGATGTGTGCTCTTGGGTACTCGGGAGATTTTGTTTTTAATGTTCAGCAGTTTTTTTTCAATGCAGGCTCTGCTAGTGCGGGATCTTAAGATACGAGTCAGCTGGTGGTTGCTAGTCACGCCCTGGAAGGACCGTGGCAAAGGGAACGGAATGGGCCCTAAATGCTGCAGCAACGGCTGAAACAAGCGTGAGGCGCGCCAGGCCCGCGTGAGGGTCGGTCGTTGGGCGGTTGCGTAAGGGCCTTTTCCACGTCTTGTCAAGGCTGGTCCACAGGAGGCACAGCCAGCTGCCTCTGAAGGCAGAGTGACCTGTGGATGGAACCTCCTGGCAGGCGTATTTTGGGGGCCATAAAAGCCCCCACCTGCCCCGCCCATCAGTGCCGCTCACCACTGGGTCGGGCTCCGAGGCCCCATCTCTGCGCTCATTTGAGAACCGAACGACTCCGCGTGTGCATTATGTTTTTGCCATCATGCTGCAGAAATCTCAAACCATTTCCCAAAAACTACAGGAGAGGATAGTTAGAAACCAGAGCCCTTTTTAATTCTTTGAAGTGAGAGCTTTTCCTCCCCGAGGCCTTGACACATGACCTTCCTTTGGCCTGAGACAGCCCCTTACCTGTCTCCCTCCCCCACCTGTTTTAGCTCTCAGCTTCTCCCCTGAGCCCTCAGAAATGCCTGAACCCCCCCCCCCCCCCCCCCCCCCCCCCCCCCCCCCCCCCCC
>PVIJ01001048.1:0-82912 GCA_004024925.1 Scalopus aquaticus | reverse complement strand
AGAAGGTGAGAATGAACACCTGCACTCACTGACGTGGAAAATAAGTCAAGGGCACCTTGTTGAATATAGCATGCCTGCGTCCGAACGGGACGTATGTGATGACATAGCGCGCACGGGGATTAAAATGCTGGGAAAATCGCTAGTGGTGGTGATCTGTGGATGGACCTTCTGCTCGTCAGGTTCTTCTCCTTCCCTTCATGTCGTCCTGCATGCACGGCTTCTCCACGGTGAGTGCATTTCTCTGCATGGACAGAGAAGTCCAAGAAACTACCCAAAGCATCCAAAGAGTAAAACCAGACAGGTTGGAAACAGGCTCCTCTTTGGCTTAATCTTGGTCTCTGCATGGGTGAGTCACGGCCGCCCACTTCCAGGCCTCCCCAGGGTCCCCACCTTGTAGGAAGCAAGAGGAAGGACACCTGTGCTGCCCCCCCAACCCTGCCCCGTTGCCAGATCCCTGCTACACGTGTGTCTGGTATCTTTCTCCCTCTGCAGGGATCTACTCCTTGTGTCCCAGTGTACCTGGCATTGTCATCGAGCATCTGGCTCAGCCCTGGGGAGGGAGAAGTGACCAAATTCCTAATTCATGTTCTCTCGGAGCCAAACCTAAGGTCGCGTGGCTCAGCTGTCACTGGGGTTGCTGTTGAAATAAACCAGGAGGCTCTCGGGCCGCGGTTGGCCAAGAGGGCTGTTGTGCATGCTTAGAGATGCACCTGCTGCTCCTTGCTCAGGAGGCAGGATGCGGGCACATGCTGGTGCTCAGAACAGCACTTTGCCCAACACTGTTTCATCATAACGTTGGTGAGCAAAAGAAATCCCAGCCGACGCTGCATGAAATGAAGCCATTCAAGGACTCGTTTCCGTTTATTGTTGTCTTGTTTAAATTAGAGATGATGTTTCCAAGAACTTTCGGATGGTGTTCAGTGAGGGCTAGCTGTATTCCAGGGCCAGGTTGCCTGGACTGAAATTCCAGCTCCATTACTTCCTGGAAGTTTGATCCTGGACACATTTTCCATTCCTGCTGTGTCTCAGTTTCCCCATCTGTAAAGTGGAAATAGTAGCGGCTCTTACCTCTCAAGCTTGTGCGGGAGAGACACCTGGACATGGCTGGTGGAGAGACCAGCCCAGAGTCAGCCCCACACAAACACGAGCCTGGATAATTACCCCTGTCTGCATTGTGGGCCGTGACGGCATTAACGTGACAAATGGGCTTCAATTTGGGGAAACGTCCCTTTTTAAGGAGAAGGCACCTGCAGCACATATTTATGGTTTATGATCAGGAGCCAGCGCTAATGGCCCGTAATGTGATTACTATAAGGATTTTTATTAGGAAAATTCCCACCAATTCGGCATTAATTAATGTACTGTTACTTTAGAGTGTTACTCTCCTAGTCCTTGGAGAGTCGGAGAAAATAAACCTGTTGTCAAAGCCCTTACCCTGAGAAGTAAATAAGAGTTGTTCCCTCCTCCAGCAGCTCCATTTGTAATAAAAATAGATGAGTCCCTGCGTTTTGCCATGGCAGTTTTTATGAAGCTAGTGAGTCCCTTCAGGAAAGGGGGCAGGAAGGCAGAGATGAAAACGTTTGGTGACAGGGAGGCGCTTAGGAGAACTTGCCGGCGGCGGCGTCATCCTCGGGGCCGGAGAGGTGGGGGGTAGGGTGGGGGGGGCATGGCTGACACCCCAGGCCCCCGCCTGCACGGCGTAGGGACTCCTTCCTCCCACTGTGCCCCAAGCTGCCATGCGAAGCCCTATTCCCAGTCCCTTCCCCAAGCACCGGTCACCGGCCTGCTGCGTCCTTTCGTCTGTCCCACCCGTCGAGGCCCTTGAAACAGTGTCCAAGGCCCAGTGGGATGCCCCTTCCCTTCCTGTCTCACCCTGAGCCCCACTTGGCCTCTGTGCCCAGACACTGGCCGCCTTCAGGCCCCCGTGCTGTTGTTAAGGGGACTTTGTGTACGCTGTTCCCTCTGCCTGAGACACTCTTTCCTCTCTGCTTACCTCCTTAGCGCCTTACTCCACCTGTCAGTCTGAGCTGCCCTTGACCTTTAGCTAGCATGGTAGTCCATCCAGGTGGCCACGCCACCCACTGGGTGCCTTCAACGAACAGGAAATCATTTATTCGCAGTTCTGGAGGCTGAATGTCCAAGACCAGAGAGCCAGGTCACGTCAGCCAGACCTGGCTCGCCTCTCCTCCTAGTGGGGGCGCCTGCCTCCGCACTGGGTGCTACCGGGTGCTGAGAAAGCAAACTCTGGTGTCTCTTCTTATAAGGGCACTAATCCCAGGGGACCCAGGCTCTGCACTTATGACCTCATGTCACCTTCATCACCTCCTTAAAGGCCGAGTCCCTGTAGTCACAGAGGGTTGGGGCATCGACATAAGAATCTGAGTGAGCGACACAGTTCTGTTCCTAGTAGTGTCTGTGAATGGGGAGAGAGGGGGCGCCCCAGCACAGTCAGGAACAGAAACGGGGAGCTGATGATGTTGAACTGCCTTGCGCCTTCCCGGAAAGGCTAGCTGGGCCGGTCTTGGGGGATTGAGGCTGGA
This sequence comes from Scalopus aquaticus, assembly GCA_004024925.1. Classification (NCBI taxonomy): domain Eukaryota; kingdom Metazoa; phylum Chordata; class Mammalia; order Eulipotyphla; family Talpidae; genus Scalopus; species Scalopus aquaticus. The sequence goes on along the minus strand of PVIJ01001048.1, from coordinate 80,372 downwards.
AAGGGGAGAAGAGACTAGAAGCTGCCCTTCCCCCTGCATGCCATGATTTCCAATAACACAAACAGTGGCCACCACTAAATGTTCTTCATCTCCTGGGTGGGGCCTGGATTGTCCTCTGTCTACATCCCCTTCAGCAAGACTCTCCCCTCGTGACCTCATCACCTTCCAAAGGCCCCACCTCCTAACACCATCACCTTGGACATTCAGTTTTCAGCATAGGAATCAGGGGCACAGACGACCAGACTAACAAACCTCGTTTTAGTGGAAATTTGACCCCGGTTCCAGCGTATGAGCTACCAGGTCAAATTAAAGTCCTCACCTGCCGTGTGGGAATAAGCAGAAGAGCGCCCCCAAAGGCCTGCTGTGGGAAGTGGCCGTGGAGCTGTCAGGGGCTCACAGCCCTGGCTGTGAACATAAGGAGGCTTCATTCTGCTGCATGGGAGAAGGCGCGAGAGTGTGCAGGCCACAGCACAGCCTCTCCACAGGCGAGGTAGAACAGGCAGAGTGGCCGAGACCCAATGAATTGCGGCGAAACGTAGCATCCGCCATCAATATCTATCCCACCAGCTTCTATCTACTGAGCAGTACATCATTAGAATATCCCAGGGCTCTCGACAATAAAATCAATAAGACGGTTCAGCCATGGGCTGTGGTTTAATAACTCCAGACTTGAATGGCGGTGGGGGAGTCAGTGAGCTGGAAAATTTCCTGTGTGCTTGGTGGGGTGGGGGGGGCACAACATTTTCTCAGAAAGGGAGAAAAATACATGAGCAAGCCTTTGGTCCAGGGGAGCAGAGGCCCTGAGCATTTGAGGCCACACCCTGAGACATTTAGATAACGCTTGTCCTGCCTTGAAGATGCACCTCTTTTTTTTCTAAGATTTATTTATTTATACGTACAAGCTGGGGTACAGGCCAGAGGCGTGGGGCAGCGAGAGGGTTCACCAGAGACAGAGTGGGGAGCAGCACAGGCAGATCGACGGAAACACACTGCTGAGGGGAGCAGCGGGCAAGGCAGGAGAGGTCTGCTGCGCCGTGTGGGAATCTCCCCGGCCGGGCATTGAACTCACATCACCGCTGCCAACAGCTCCACAGCACAGCGCTTAACCACTGCGCCACCAGGGAGGCTGAAGCATGAATTTTTTTTAAGAGCCTCGGGTGAGCTTGGCCTTAGCACCGTGTCTTGACACATCCGTGCCGTGAGAGCCAAGTGGAGGAAGAAGCCGAGGCCTGGGTTGAAGGGCAAAGAAAGAAGGGTAACGCGAGGTCTGGGGAAACTGCCCCCGGGCTCCCAAGGAGGCCTCAAGGGCAGAAGTAAGGGAAGCCGGAGGCCAGGACATGGGGACAGAGGTGGGACTGCAGGCTGCTGCTGAAACCGTCTCTGTGATCCGGCCCGCCCATGGCCTTCTGACCCCGGCGACCACCGAGGAGACACGCACCTTGCTCCTACCAGGACGGTCCTTTTGATTCTTTGCCCTGGACCTGAGACATTCTGTTCTTAGGGGAGGCTGAATGTAGCACGTGTCGTCCCTCTGCTGACTTAACACTTTGTGGTCCGCTCACATATTAGTGCGTGTTTTTGTCACCAGTATCAGGTGGCCGCTCACATATTAATACGTGTTCATCTAGTCTCCGGTTTTTCACGCCACGGTGGATTTATTTGGAACTCTTAGGAGCTATTTCTCTGATCATCCTCAGTCTAGAAGCTTTACACGTTGTTTTGGTGAAAGTGTAAGGTGTTTTATGAGAGATATTACAGTTTTTTTAATATCCAGTAGTTTATCCATGTGTGTGTTTCATTGAATGCTTCTACCATTCATGCGGTGGCACAGAAAATGGCCGGCCCCAAGGGCTGGTAAATTTAAAGGGCACCGGCACACAAAGTGTTAAAAACAAAAGAGGCTCCGGAGATTTTAACGTGCAGCCAGGATTGAGAATCCCTGGCCCAGCTGGTGGTTACTGAGTGTCCGCAGCATCAGAGAGACCTGCAGGACTTGGTCAGCGCAGCCTGCGCAGATCCTAGTACATCCTAATCCTTCCTCGCTTTGGATGATGCCCCCGTCCTGAGCCTGGAGTAGGCAGAGGCAAGGCAGGTGACCAGGAGTATTCTGTGGTGCACAGGACAGCCCTCACCTCCCACAGCAAGGTATTACATGGCCCCAGGTATCAATAGGACCGAGGCTGAGAACCCTAATCTATGGAAGACAGTGGTTGACATTGGGGGGATCCGGTACTCTGGGCTCAGGTGAGCTTAGTGGGGGCTGAGTGGTGCCCCAGGGCTGGTCGCGCAGCCTGACATCTGATGGCCTCTTGGTCTGTTGCCTGATCTTCTCCACCTCCTGGCACCGAGAGTGATGACAGCTGCTTACGGAGCCCTGCTGCATGCTGAGCTCTGTGGCCAGTGCAGGACAGCACGGTCCACACCAGGCAAATGCTGTGATTGTAACATCCTGGCCTTAGAATAATAAAACTGAGCCTTAGAGAGCTGGTGTGACCAGCCCAAGGTCACGCAGTCTGCCTGACCACACTGCACCTGCTTTCTCCCAGGTCGTAGGTTCCTACAAGGTGCTATGAACATGTCCACTGCGACCCCAGGACATTTGCACAGCTCGCTGACCCTAACAGAGCACCTTCATCTCCACCATCTCTGGGAGCCCAGAATTCCCCCATCCAGCCTTGCCCCTGTTGGCAGTGAGAATACAGAGTGTGGGTAGCAGGCTGACACAGCCCGGCAGTTACTGGGAGGCCGCTGTAACCCCCCCCACCTTGACCTTCACACCTGTGTCGCAGAAGTGCATTTGAGATTCTCCCCCACAAACCTGGCTTTTTAACATATGTCTGTAGTCAGCTTCTCCCGCTGTCTCAAATCATTCTGATTCCTCCACTTAACTCTATTTTATGCCACAAGAACCTGATTACAATGTTAAGTGTGTCGTCTTTGTCCTAGGAGCGGGCAGTGTTTGGGTTCCAGGGAAGGCTCGGACCACGTGGTGCGTTACCTGGTCTGCAGCTGAAGGAAGGGCCACTGACCCGCCACCTTAGCAGCAGCGGAGTGACACTGAGACGCCCGTCCCAGCTCAGCCACCTCCTCCCGGCCTCCTCCCGGCCTCAGCTTCCTCAGCTGTACCGTGGGACAGTGACAGCACCCTCTTGTAGAGGTCTGGGTAGAAGAGAATAAAATCAGGCACAGAAAGCGCCTAGCACCTAGTAGCACCTAGTAGGCACTTGGTAAATGGTTGGTCTTAGAGCCATCAAGAAGCTTCACCTCTACGGCTGCATTTCACTATCAGACATCCATTTTAGAAAATGCTGATAATGCAGAAATGTAGGAAAGAGAAAGCTGTCCCGCCATCGCTGGGCCTCCTGAGGCTCAGGAACACGTCTTGTAAGTGCTTGTGGATGACACTTCAGAACTCCTCTTTTGCTTACCAATGTATTGCAGACAGCACTCTGTCTCTGGGAAGACGGGAGGCCTGTGGGCCAACTCCTGCATTGGACCTTCCTGAACACTCTTGTCAAGACCCCAGGACCCTGCACTTGCTGTGCTGGTTGCCCAGAGCCCCCACCCCCGCTGCTTACTCCCTGGGTTCATTCAGAGCTTATTCCAGTGTCCCCACTTCATCTCAGCCTTCACGACTGCCAGAGCCAAGGCCAACCCCCGAGCTTGTTTTCTGCATAGCTGCACTTGTATTCTCTATTTGTTCCCTTCCTCCTTCTCCTTCTGCCCCGCTAGCCCAAGCACTATGTGGAAAAGGGCTCTGTTATGACTAGGCCTGTGCCTGTCACTTGCATGCTCAATGAGTGAATAAAGAGACCAAAGGTCACCTCACACCCCGGCCACTGGGCCTTCCTCTTCCTGGAGGGCTGATTCTCAGGCCTGGTGTCAGCACCACACGTATGTAAGTGACTCCCTGTTGTCGTGCGGCTGACAGCAAAGTCAGCCAGGCTCCCCTGCAGCAGTATAACCCCCCACTCCCAGCAGGGCAGGCCGAGTGTGTCTCAGGACGGAGGCCTGGGCGGGTGCTCCTGTTCCCAGTGCACGTCCCCACAGGGGCTGGTGTGGGGAGCCCCGACTGCCGGGGGCATCTCTGCCCATGTCTGTGGTGGGGTTTGCTGTCTCTGCCCCACTCCCATATCAGAGCAGCTTGTTACAGGGACCAGGGGTGTGGAGTAAAGAATAGGAAGCTGTTTATTGGGGTGCAGCTGGCCTGGGGTCCTGCATCAGCCTCAGTCCCTATTAATGGCCCCCCCAGGCTGTGACCATGGTGGGGGGTGGGGCAGGAACTCGCTCACTCACTCTCCATTTGATGCGGTAAACTGCAAGGCCGTTTATTCCAAGTGCCGACGTAGGGACCTCGAGCCGGTCTGAGCGGGTCGCCACACTGGGCCCACGGAAGTTCCAGGTTCATTTCACACCTCTGAGCCTCCGCTTCCTCACTGGGGCTGGGCGAGGGGAGGGGGGCAGCACCTGTGCCCAGATGTGCCCAGGAGGGAGGAAGGTCAGGCAGGCAGGTCAGGCTGGCGGCGTTTCTCCTCTCGGGAACTCGGCTGCCTTTGCCTTTTAGGGTAGCTGCTGTGGCTGGAGATTGAGCCGATCCAGCTTTTCCTCTCCCCCGCTCTCTGCGTGGCCCCGGGGTCTCTATACATGTATCCAGTTATGAGCACTTGTCTCTATTAGCACCTGCACGCACCTCTGTCTTTCTAGGTGTTTCTGTGTACTGTCTTTCTGTTTCTCCCTCCTTACAGGGTAAGCACGAGTCATTTTCATTGTTCACGGGTCTTGCTCTGTTTTTCTCTCAACGCACGTGTGGCCTCTGTGTCCCTGCCCCCCGCTTCCAACCTTCAGCACATCCCCACCTCTCCCTCTGTGTGTATCTTCTTTCTTGGGAATTTTTGTTCATCCCACATACCCCAACCCTGAAAATAACTGTACTCCAGAATTCTGGGGGTTTTTCCTTCTTCTCTTTGCTGCTCCCAGGCCAACCGTCTGACCCAAAAACAACATTATATTGAAGTCTGGAGGCGCCATTGCTAGAGCGGGTGTCTGATTCCTGGAGCTCCCCCCACCCCCACTCCAAAAGGAAGGCATATCTGTCTGTCTGTGAATCTCTTCTGCTTTAAAACTCTGAAGAGCAGTGACAAAGGCTTTGCTCAACATCGATGCACAAGCCCCTTTAAAGGCCAGTACCGTCTCCCCTCCCACCCTCCTGTCCCTGCTGTCTGCTTCAGCAGAAGCAGGGAAGGAAGAAACGGGAGGACTTGGACTTCCACTCCAGCCTCTTCCCCGCTGTTAGACCTGGGGACATGCACCTCCCTTTCGGACCTCAGATCACGACAAAGCATTTCTGCCAGAACCGGGTAATAACGGACCAGCGCCCTCACCGCAGTGTTGATGTGGGTCAGCCCTCAGGTGACGTCAGCTCCCTGGACCAGCTTACTCACTCTTCTCCAGAATGCACGGATTCAGTCCCTCATTCCTTCACCCACTCAGCCACCCACTCAGCCACCCATTCAGCTACCATGGTAAGAGGCACCATGGCTGGTGAGCGTGGGGGCTCACCAAAGGCCCATTCATTTGGGTGGCCAAGAACCACAGTTCACTGTTATCCAGCGAGCTTGGGGCGGGGTGAGCAGGAGCTCACTCATATAACCTGCAGGAACCCTCCTAGAGCGGACTTGCTTCTGAAATAGAGCGTTGAGGACTATGTTCAGGCCTTTGAAAAGCCACCCAGAGAAGCCCAGGTGGAAGACAGTGGCACAGTAGACATCGTGGTGGTATGTTCCTCCCTGTTTTGGTGAAGCGTCCCCAAGCTTGGCCCTTGTGACCAAGTCGGCATGTTGCCTGTGGAGAGAAGAGTATAGGCTTTTCCCATACATTATTATCTTCTTACCTTGGAGTCTCACATTCCCTAATCCATTCATAATCCGCTTGTGAAAACTGGCTTTGTCTCCACATGTTTTTGTGCTCCAGGCTCTCTTCAGGGCTAGCAAATGGTAGGGTGTAAGGATGCTGGGTAGATGGTTGGATGGATGCATAGGTGGATGGAAAGATGGATGGATGGATGATGGATGGATGGATGATGGATGAATGATGGATGGGTGGGTGGATGGATGGATGGATGGATGGATGGATGGATGGATGGATGATGGATGGATGGATGGATGGATGGATGGATGGATGGATGGATGATGGATGGAGGATGGATGGATGGATGGATGGATGGATGATGGATGGAGGATGGATGGATGGATGGATGGATGGGTGGATGGATGGATGATGGATGGATGATGGATGGATGGTTGGATGGACGGTTATATGAGTGTTTAAAGGGCGTGATCCCTCCAGGCATACCTATCTCATATGATCACCAAGAAGTCCCACTTTATTTGTGGTTGGTTTGGAGAGAAGATTACAGGATGGCTAGAATAACCCTCTGGTTGCTGCCTAGTCTGAGAGCCAAGATGCAGGATTGCAGGATTGCAGCTATTGGTTGAACAGCCAAGGGACCAAAGACATTAGGACCCATCAGGAGAACTGGAAGAAATGGGCCCAGAAGCGTTGAGCTCACCTCTCTTAAGGTCTCATCTCTCCCCGCAGGCAGATTGTTCACTCCTTCCGCGACCACCACTCTGCTCTTATAGAATATTGGAGCAATGTCTTCTGTTTTTCCCAGTTGACTGGCTGAGAGATCCTCAAATGCAAAGATTTTTTCAGAATTTTATTTTCCTAATCCCTCGCACAGTACTTGGCATGTAGTACAGGCTCAGTTAATATTGCATGGATCAGTGAGTTGATAGGTGGTTGGAAGGGTGGATGCATGGATGGTTTGCTTTAAGGATGATGGGTGGGTGGATGGATGGATGGTTGGTTGGTTTTAGAGGTGATGGGTGATTAGATGGGTGGATGAATGGATGATTGGTTTTTTGGATTAGAGGTTGCTGAGCACTTTTCTAGATGGATGGTTGAATGGTTTGCTGGATGGGAGTTGCATTTGGATGGATGGATGGATGGATGGATGGATGGATGGATGGATGGATGGATGGATGGAAAGATGAAAGGGTGGCCTCCTAGACTCAATTTCCCACATGATACAGGAATCCTCCCAACTGCCTATAATAACTGACTCACAAGGTATTTCATTAACTTACCAGCAGAATTGTTATAAACATTCCCAAATTCTGGCTATGGTAATGGAGTACATTCATGGTTAAGACTTTGATTGTATCTCAGTTACCCTAACTAAAGCAGTGCTACCTTGAACAAATCCCATGGCCTCTCTAAGCTGGGTTTCCTCATTTGCAAAATGAAGATAATGGCACTATCCACAGGGGGATAGTGTTAGGGGGGATTCCATAAAATATTGAATGGCAAAGGCTGGTCAATGCTCTCTAAGGGGATTGTTATTATTATGATACTGAGCCAAGATATATCCTCCTGTACCTCGTTTTTCACCAAGAGCCAGATGTGTGCCAGATATTGTTACACTATTGTATAGTCAATGACAAGCAAGATTGACATGATCTCTCATTTCATGGAATTTATGTTCTAGTGGGATGTTCAGACAATAAACAGACAGGTAAAAGCTTTCAGATGCTTAAATGCTGAGCAAAAAAATTGAAATAGGGTGAGGTGAAGGAATGTGATATGGCTGCGGGGGGAGGTGGCCTTTTCTTGAGGTGTGAACTAATAAGACACAATTGTGCAAATCTAGGGACAGGGTATTCCAACAGCAGAGACAGCCAGTGCAAAGGTACTGAGGCAGAAACAAGCTCGCTCCAGGGAAAGGCCAGCTGGAACGCGGGGGCAGTGAGAGCAGAGAGGCCTGCGGGAGGCCGGTCCCACAGGCTGTGCAGGCGGGCCGTGTGATGGGGCCGTTCTCTGCATTCATCTCATAGTGTCCTCTGAGCTACACAGAAGGAGCCTTGTGCATTTGGCCATCACTCAGTGCTCCCGTGACAGCTGGCAGTCTCCAGTCTCCTGACTGCCAGGCTGAGCAGGCTTCACTCTCGGCTTTGCCAGATGCCATTTCGGGACACCTGCAGCTACACCCTGACAATGTGCTGGGTCCCCTAAGCCTAGAACCCACAGGGAATCAGATTGGGCCCAAAGGAAAGCAGACGGAGGAAAGCCAGGAGGTTTCTTTTTTTTTTTAATATATATATATTTTATTGTTATTTATATCTTTTACATTTTGTATTCCCCTTGGGTAACCCACCACCAATTCACCCGGGATCCATCTCCATGGTCCCTTGTGTCCTTTTCTACTCTGTTTTGTGCCCTTTTCCTCCCCCTCCCCCGCTGAGTCTCTCTCTCCTATTTGATTTCCTTATAGTCCTGTTATAAGTGAAGCCATTCGATATTTTTCTTTTTCTTTCTGGCTTATTTCACTGAGTATGATCCCCTCTAATTCCACCCATGTCGCTGCAAATTGCATGTGTTTATCTTCTTCGAATGCTGAATAGTATTCCATTGTGTATATGTACCGCATCTTCTTGATCCAATCATCTATTATTGGACATCTGGGTTGTTTCCATACCTTTGCTATTGTAAACAGTGCTGCAATGAACATACGGGTGCATGTATCCTTTTGAATTAGTGTTTTTGTGTCCTTTGGGTAGATTCCCAAAAGTGGTATTGCTGGGTCCTATGGAAGCTCCATGTTTAGCAGTTTGAGGAATCGCCATACAGCTTTCCATAGTGGTTGGACCAGTTCACATTCCCACCAGCAGTGTAGAAGAGTTCCTGGAAAGGAGGTTTCTAATTGGAAAAAAATGAACTAAACTAGCAAGGTGTGTTTCTCCCTGAAACCCTGCCCCCCTGGGGCATTTTCAAGGCAAAAGCAGAGAAGGAGTCTTGGAGGCTGCCTCCAGGATGAATGACTTCCAGAAGCATTTCTCCAGGTGAATCTGGTGTGGGATCCAACTTTAAAGAAAAAGAACATCTGATGGTGGCTGATCCAGGAGCTCAAGTTAGGATCTGGGCCCACTCTGTCCTGGTGTCCTTCTGTGTTGTTCTTCCTTCCAGGCAGCTCCTCTCCATGTGAGGACAGAAAGGTTCTCAGGGGGACAGCTGTGGAGCTGTCGGCAGTGGCAACGCGAGTTCAATGCCTGGCCAGGGAGATTCCCACATGGCGCAGCAGACCTCTCCTGCCTCACCTGCTGCTCCCCTCAGCAGTGTGTTTCCGCTGATCCGCCTGTTCTGCTCCCCACTCTGTGTCCGGTGAATCCTCTCACCACCCCACACTTCTGGCCTATACCCCAGTTTGTATGCATAAATAAATAAATCTTAAAAAAAAAAAAAGAAAGGCTCTCAGGATCTTCTAGTCTGTGTATGCAGGAGAACCTCCCTTACATAGTCGTTCCAACAAAAGTCTGGAATTCTCTTTTCTTGGCTAACCAGCTTTGGTCCCATGTCCACCTCTGCATGGGCCTGCTGCGGCCAGGAAGGTGCAGTGTTCCGATCACCCCAACACTGATGATGGAGGGAGACCCTGCATCCCTATGGACTGAGAAGGAAGGGGAGATGACGATCCCCCCAAAAACCGAATGATGAAGTTTCAGTTATGGGTGACGGGAGTTCTCGGGTTTGCAGCACAGCATTGTGCTTCTAACCAGCGGCACATGTACTAGCTGGGTGAAGAGCCAAAGTCGCCTCCAGCCTGTCCGGATCACATTTTTTTAAATTGGATGGTGTCGGGGGGTGAGGGAGGATGTTCTACCCAGGAGAGAGTAGCATGTCCAGCTCCCACTTCCCAAGTTAGAATGAGCCATGCCCTGCTGTATGGTTCAGAGAGACACTTCCTATTCCTCCCCTCACCGCCTGCTTTGGCTGGGTACTTTAATAAGGGTACGTGCGTCTCCACGCACTTTTAGAAGCTCCCGTCGGATGAAAACCTTGTCTAAAGCCCCTCGGCCCAAAGCCCCCGTACCACGTTTGTAACAGGACAGTGTCAACACCCAGCTCACATTTGGTTCCATTTGATCAGCTTCTAGAACCAAATATGACTGCAGCCAAGAAACTCCCCGCCCCCACAAAGGACCCCCCAGCCTCACCCTGCCTCTGTGGTCTCTCGGGTCTCCCCAGGTAAAGCCAACAAGAACGTCCAGTGGGACGAGGACTCAGTGGAGTACATGCCGGCCAACCCGGTCAGGGTCGCCTTCGTGCTGGCGGTGCACGGCCGCGCGTCCCGGCAGCTACAGCGCATGTTCAAGGCCATCTACCACAGGGACCACTTCTACTACATCCACGTGGACAAGGTGAGGGCCCCGGCACCTCCGCGGGGTGTGTGCTCCCCTCCAAGCCGGCCTCCCTTTCAGGGGAGCTCATGGACTGAACAGCTGTCTGTGTGTGTGTGTGCGCGCGCGTGTGTGTGTGTGCATGCATTGCACATGTGTGCGTGTGTGTGTGTGTTTCACAGTTCCCATCTGAGACTTTAGACCTTCTTTGAAAGCACCATTTGCCTTACCTCTCCCCTCGCTGCCTTTCTCCCCAACACCCTCAGCCACTTTGTGAAACCAGTACCCCAGGCGTGGCCACACTTTTTCTGTCAAGGGCCAGAGAGGTTTTAATCTGCTCAGGCCACACGTGCGCTGCCTCAGCCTCTGGACCCGGCCAAGGTGGTGTGTGAGCAGCTGTTAACAAACACAGGGAAACCTCATTCACGAAAGCCTGCAGCGAGCTTGCTCACCCCAACCTCTCTGAGCCCAAGAGCTGACTGACATCATCTGCTGACATGACAGGATGATGTCATTTGCCAAGAGGCAGAGGGGATGCTTGATCTGAGAGGTTTGCTTCAGATAGTTCGTGGGAGGGCAGTGGGGGGTTCCACCCCTTAAAACACCCATCAGATTTAGATGCAGCCACACTGCATGTGTCATGCTCAGGTCACATGCACAGATCTGGGGTGAAAATGCAGAGTCCCAGGCCGCAGCCCATGACCCAGGGAGCCTTACCCAAAAAGCCAGACCAGGGCATCTATGTTTCCAGGAGCCAAAGTAAAATGCAGGAATGACAAAGTCTCAAACAGCCACGCACAAGGGTCCCCAGCTCTTGAGCCAGTTACGTGGCAGCCCCACTGTGTGCAGAAGCCCCATCAGCCACAAAGGGAGGGATGGCGCAGGCTGGGCGTGGGCGGTCCGCGTGCTGTCGGCACTGACCGCCTCTCTCTCTCTCCTGGAAAGCGCTCTAACTACCTGCACCGGCAAGTGCTCCAGTTTGCCAGGCAGTACAGCAACGTCCGCGTCACCCCCTGGAGGATGGCCACCATCTGGGGCGGCGCCAGCCTCCTGTCCACGTACCTGCAGAGCATGCGCGACCTCCTGGACATGGCCGACTGGCCCTGGGACTTCTTCATCAACCTCAGTGCAGCCGACTACCCCATCAGGTAAGGCATCCTGTGCCCCAGCCAGCCTGGCCTGGGCTCCCATACCCGCTCACTCTCCCTCCACCTTGCTGAATCCAGAGGCAGCGGGTCCAGCGGAGTATCACTGCCTCTGTGAGATGCAGGGCAGAGCCCACGCACTGTGTCCATAGGTCTCCGCGTAGGGCCCACATGGCACCCAGGATTGTGTGTGCATTCACTCGTGCAGTCACTCGTGCAGTCACTCGTGCATTCACTCTTCCAGCAGAGCTGTATTGAGTGCACGGTTTTCCCAGCTCCGTTTGAGGACACACTAAAGCGACGAAACCCCTGCCCCGAGGGAGCATCCACCCAAGTGGGGGAGACAGATAAGCAAAATAAAGTGGCACATCAGAGAAATAAGGCAGCGAGAAGTAGTTTTAAGGAGCGTGGCCAAGGACGTCCTCACCAGGAAGAACGGAAGGCGGCGAAGCAGCCACCACTCAGGAACGTGGCCCCGGCAGAGGGAAGAGCCCGTGCTGAGCCGGAGGCGGGACAGGCCTGGGTGTTGGGGCAACGGGGGGCCCGGTGTGGCTGGAACAGAGTCAGTGAGGAGTAGAGGCCTAAGAGTCCAGAGAGAAAACTGGGACAAGATCATGGGGATTCTAGAACTTGGCAGCTCCTCGAAGCCAGATGGGAACCACCGGTGTGGTGTGAGCGGGGGAAGGACAAGGAGCCACTGCGGTGTTGAGCTGGAAGGGGACAGAGTGGAAAAAGGGAGGTGGGTCGCCCGCCGTGGCCTGGCCCATCAGAAACCCCTCTCCTTGGGCTCTCGGAGGCCCCCAGAGGTGTTTGTTCGGCTCCTGTCAAATTTTAGCAAATGAATTGCTTGCCCACATTTTAAAATTGGGAGGGTGCATGTGAACCTAGAGATCGCGATCTTCTCTAGAACATTCTCCCTCTGCACCTGCAGCCTGCTTGGCCACGTTGTATGAGGGTGGCAGAGAAACCAGTAGCCCCTCAGAGGCCAGATTCAGCCAGGAAGCTCTGGCCCTTTGCACGAGCATTGACAGCTCTTGAAAATACATGGTGAGCAAAACAAGCCCGTCTAGAGAGCCTCGGGGAAGGGGCAAGATGTCAAGAAGGCAGTTCTTGGCATGACTGTCTTCCAGGCTGATTTATTGACAGACAAGGCTGAAAAGGAGAAATGAATGGGGGCGGGGGCACAGGGGAAGTCTTCCTTTTTCTGATGGCTTAAGGGCATTAAGCTTTCCCAGAAAAGCGAAGAGTCTTTAAAAAAAAGACTTTTATCGGGCAGTTCCCAAACATGCTCAGGAGTACTGAAATAGTCTAGTGACCCCCCCACACTGACATCACTAGTTTCAAAGATAATCAGCTCACAGCCAGCCCTGGGCTTGCTGTCCTCGCCCCCCTCTTCCTGACCCTGCTGAAGCATTTCTGAGACACACACTTGTACCTGTAAATATTTCAGTATACCATTTCAAAAAGAGAAGTTCTCCCTTTGAACAGAACATCAATATGCTTATCACACCTAAAACATTAACAGTCATTCTTAACAGCCTCGAGTATCGAGGCCACGTATTTCCAGGAGCTGGGGTTTTCAATCAGGACCCAAATGAGTTCCCGGCATGGAAGAGAAGTCCTCCAGTCAGAGCTGGAACTGACTTGTCTCCTTCACTGTGTGATTCCTGGTGCTTCTGTCCTGGATGTGGTGGGCCTGGACACCCCATGGTCAGCCAGGAGGCCCTGGACTCTGGGCAAGCAGTCTGTGGTCGTTTTGGTTACGATAGCATTGGCACCTTTGAACCTGAGGATGATGTCGGGTGTTATGAGACCTGTCTCTGTCATTCACAGAAAACAGGGTTCAAGGGGGGCTGATGAAATTCTGCAGGCAGAAGTATTATTCATTCATTTAGACGTTCCACAGACATTTGTTAAGCATCTCCTATGCTGGGCACTGTTGGGGCACTTGGTGTGCACAGCCCCCAGGTGGGGAGCACATAGCCTCGATCATCACGGCAGGGGCACAGCAGGTGAGACAAACAAGGACTATAAAGAAAGGAAGACGGTGTGAGTGGAGAAAAGCAGGAGGGACATACCAAGCCAGGGAGGCCTCTGAAAATGCAGTTTTGAGTGGAGACCAGGAAGAAAAGAAGGGATTGGCGGGCAAGTGAGAGAGATCACGTGAGCTAGGGTTTCCCAGCCTGGGCACTGCTGTCGTGCTGGGCTGGGTCATTCTCTGTTGCGAGAGGTTAGCCTGTGTGTTGGGGGAGCGTTAGCAGCATCCTGACCTCGCCCACTAGATGCCAGTGGTGCCCCCACGACTCTTTTTGACAGCACAGGTCTCTCCAGGTGTTGCCACCTGACCTCAAGGGGCAAAGCCTCCTCCAGTTGAGAACTCTCCAGTTCCTGATAGAAAGAACAGTCTAGAAAGGACTTGGGTCAGTGAAGGGCTTGTTGCATTTGAGGACTTTAAATGTGGATGGAGTATAATAAACCAAAGAATAAGGAGAGGGATGTTTAAAGAGATTCAGGACAAGGTAGAATTGGGATAGTCTCCTTCCATCTTCTAAGGGAGGACTGAATTCAGAAAGGTCCCAAAATGCTGAGTGTAGCAACTAATATGACAGGCGCTTCCTTCACTCCTCAGAGCAAATCTCTTGTACAGAAGGGCAAATGGAGGCCCATGGTCGTAGATGGAATACATGACAGACTGGGGGTTAGAACCAGTTCTGTCCCGTGCCAACATTCTTTTTCTTCAAGTTGGCCCCTTGGGGAAGTCACCTTGCCCAGAGGGGCAGGATGGCCCCAGGACACCTGAAGAGAACAAGGAGAGCCCTGGACTCATGGCCGGACTGGGAAGTAGTTGCACCAGTAGGCAACTACCACCAGGGGAGGTCATGAGAGGTAACTCCTCCTCCAGACCTCCAGTAGAGGTTTCAGAGGACATCTCAGTCTAGATCAGGTGGTGGCACTGTGCCAGAGACGTCTTTCAGCCAGGTTTGTGAGCCAGTGCCCTCGGCTCTTGTCAGGAGAACCATGCCTAGTCTCCAGGCTGCCCCTAGAGGATCTGTGTTGATTTGTAAGCTGAAGCCATAACCTTGTCCCTTAACCAAATCCATTCCACCAGGATATCAGGAATTCTAGTTTCTCAGCATCCCAAGGGATGTGTGCTCAGACTCAGATGACTAGCATTCAAATATAAGTTCTACTTCATCATAAGTAGAAGTTTACTTCAGCAAGTAAATCCAATCTTTGTGAAATCAGGATAGACTATTAGAACCTAGCACAGTGTTGAACATTTGGAAAGTACTTAATAAATGTCATCTATTAATTCCTGAGCCACAGTCAAGGCTAAACCTTGCCTCTCAGGGACCCTGAAATCCTTTCTCAAACCACATATACAACCTATTTGAGTTCAGAGAGAAGAGTCATCCTATTTCTGGCTCTTTCAGCTGGGATGCTCCAGGTCTCTCAGCATCTCTCTCAGTCTGTCTTTCTCTCCCTCAACCTCCCACTGCTCTTATTTCCGCCCCCTCCCAAGTTTTTCTGCCCACTGTGCTTTGCCATCCTCATGCCCAAAGGCACTTTATGCATCAAGCACTGCTGGTTCCTTTTGCTGTTGTTTTTGTGAAGTTGCCCCACACAAAAACATATGAATTTTGCAGATGAATGGTTTTATCCTGGGCAACTCTGATAGGCTTTCACTTCCCATCTGCCGCTCCATCTGTAGCTTCCCAAACCACTACTTCTTCCATCCCAGGAGAGAGAAAACTTAGGAGCCTTCTCAAAGAGTGGGAGTACCCAAGTCAGAAGCTTCCTTATATGAGTGTTGGGAAACTTGGGGGCTAGCCTAGGACAGAGCCCCCCAAAGTGGCTGGTACTCTGAGTAGTCTGTGATCTCACATCGCCTCCCTGTATCTGCAGCCCTGTTCTAAATGGGGTTCCAGACGCTTCCCCTTTTAGTCAGTAAAGACTTGCTCTTCTTTCCCGGCCACCAGACCCTGGATGCGGACAGCCTCATTGCAGATCTTGTGCCACACCTGACCTGCTGTGTGAATTAACACAGTTGCTCCACATTTTCTGATCTCAGTTTCTCTATCCAAAAAAATGGGAAACAACATTAATGCCTATTTCCTAAGACTGTCAGGAGGATTGAAGGAAATACTGTGTGTCAAGGGCCTAACAGACCACCCAACACATAGAAAGTGCTAGATCAATACAGGCTGTTATGATTATAGCAGTGAGCAGTTTGGCACCCCAGACGGGACTTAGTCATCAACTGCATTACTTTCCTGTGAACTGACTCATGAAAAGCCCGGCAAAATACTTCTTGAACTCACATCTTTTTCAAAAGTAGAAAAAGGAAATTAGACTGTGAAGGCAGAATATTTCAAGAAAAACAAGTAGGACCAATTGTTTGTGGGAGAATAGTCCAGTATTTGGAATATACCAGCTAAGAGAATTTGAAGAATCCAGGCCTTCCCGCTCTGCTTTGATATGGCCACCCGACCAGATAGGCTCTGGTTGGAGCTGGTTATGTATTCATGGGCCTGGATGAAATTAGATGTTTTCAAACACTGAGACCCTGCTAGGTCTTCAATCATCAAAGAGCACATGGTTTTATTTGATTTATTCTATTTGCTAAGGCAGGAAACTGCTAGCAGAGTTAAGTTAGATGGGCCGCAAAAGAGATGAGACCAAAAGTGTTTCCCGGTATTGCTTGTTTGGGACCAGTGGTAACAGGCCCCCCACTGTCTTTCATCACTAGGCCCTGCATCCCAGGGCAAAGCAGGCAAAGGGAGGAAGGGTGAGGGTGTCCACTGCCCCTCAGGCTTGCACCCCCTCTGTGTACATGCACATGTGCATGTGTGTGTGTGTCTGCATATGATGGGGAGGGAAACAGTATTGAAATATGATAAGCAAAACCCAGGGTCCATTAATTTTGTCTTTTGGGATTCTACAGCAACTCTAACACAATTGGGGAGGATCTCTATGGACTTTTAACTTACTCTTGACCTTAGAGCTTTGAGATACTACCAGGGCCTCCTGGGAGCATAAGTGGTGCCTCCACAGGAAGGACCGGCTCAAATAGACAGGAACAAGGTGTCCATGTGTCTTCTAGAATATTCAGAAGACCAGTGTTTACATAGGCCTGGTCAAGCAAGACTAGCCCCAGATGCAACACACATTGATTGTTCCCCAAAGGAAAGGAGGAGGGATCTATGAGCACTTAGCAACTCACCTGGACTGGGGGTCTGGGGCCGCCTCTGTGGAGAGGTAGCCCATTAACTAAGCTCTGTTCCATGAGTAGGCATTAGCTAGCAGAAACGGGAGGGGTGGCAGAAAAATGTTCTAGAGAATGGCATGGGCAAAGGCCTGGTGGTAGAAGGGGCCCTGGTGTGTTTGCGGAGCTGAAAGAAGGTGAATATGGTACTGCCAGTGAGCTGGGTTGAGGCCAGCCCCTGCAGGAACTTGGGTGCCCCGTGGGTGGCTGAATGCTTTGCTCCTGAGCTATGAGATTGGACTCCACCCTAATAGAGATGAGGTGTTTCTTATTCCTTTTAAGCCAAAAACTCATCAACAAAGGACCCCAGCATCCTCGGCAGCTTTGAGTAGCTGGTGTAGCTCTCAAAAGAACCATGAGGTTGTGATCTCCCCATGAGATCACAGTTCTCAAATGATTCTTCTTAAACTTCTTCCCAACCCACATCAGCCCCCTTCTTATTTCCCCCCTTCTCTGAACAGGACCACCTGCTCACCAGCAGCTGGAAGTCAGTGTGCCCTCGCCCGTGTGCCCTGCAGATTCCAGTTGTAACCCTGACATGTTTCTCAATTACATCTCCACCTGCGATCCCCTCCATCCTGGCCCAAGTCCGATCCTCATTGCTTCACACCTGGGCCTTCAGAATTCCCTAAGCAACTAGACTGAGCCAGACCCTGACAATGGACCAGAACTTCTCCGAGGCCATTTAGAAATAGAGCCGCCTCCACCACCCCCTGCCCACCCCACCCACACCCCCTTACCACCCCCCCACCCTGCTCAGACTACCTGGGTTCAAATCCCAATTCCTCTGTTTACTAGCTATGTGAACTTAGACTTGGGGAAATCCTATCAGCTCATTTAATAATCACTCCCTGAGCACCTACTAAGTGTCATGCCCCCAAGATACAGAAAGACATGGCTTTCAGTGGAAAATATGGATTGTGGGTGATACTTGGAAATTTTCTCTAAAATACTTCCCAAATACCAGCTTTTTTAAAATATCAGGACTCCATCCCAGACCAGGGGAAGCAAGAATTTATGTTTTTTAAATCTCCCCAGGTTTCCAACCCAGTGAGGGTTGAAAACCACCAGCGGGTTATGTGTGGATGTCCATCTCTTAATTACAGTGAAGCAAGATAAGTGCTGTGATGAAAAACGTGTTAGTCTCAGCCCTCCATGGGAAGTCGTGTCTTGGGCCCCAATGCCCACAGCTTTAGGGGTGGCAGTCTCCCTGGCTCCCCACTTTCTTGGCATCCAACCATTTCTATTATTTAGATGTTCAGAGGTGCATACCCTCTTTCCTGAGACCCCCAAACCTTAGCATGACACCATCCGAGGGACTCTCCTCCCAGATAATGTGTGGGTCGGAAAGGGTGGGCCTGCTTGGGCTGTTGTTTACAAGGGAACTGGAAAAACATGCCAGTAATTATGCTATTAACAGTTTTGTCTGCATCTAGTAGCAAAATAATCATTTCCCCAGCCCTGTTATTTTTCAGCCTGACGGAGCGCTCTCCTGCCTTTGCAGAAATGCGCTTTGCTTTCCTCTCGCCAGCTGTTCTGGGTCTCCTGAGCTATATTTTAGGTTGGACAGCTCTCTGGGCTTTCTGGAAGTGAGGTCTGACCCGGAGCATCCCCTGGAGTTCTTAAGGTTCTCGTGAGACTCAGATGAAAGTCTTCTCAGAAAGGCAAGAGTGGTGAGAAGGGTCTAGGACACTGTCTTGGCCAGTATAGATAAGGAAGGACATTCCTGGAAAGATACGGGGAGCTCACACACTAGCACAAAGGCTGGCAGGGAAAAAGGGCAGGAATGACGTCGCTGCTTCACCCACGATGATGCCACTTGGCTTCAGTAATTCCAGCCACATTGTTTGCTTGCTACCTGTTTTCTCAGTCTTTTGTTCTGGATAAAAAGAAGTGGAAAGAGTTGGATGGTTTTATCTCAGGTTATATGTTCATTCCTTGGCCAGCAGAAAGCCAAGCACTTCGGTCATTCGTTCTTTCATTCAACACACGATTATAGAGATCCTACTCGATGCCAGGCAGTATTCTAGACCAGGGCTGCTGCATATAACTTACTGGTGATGGAACTATTCTAGAACTGTGCCAGCCATTCAGCTACCACTAGCTGCATGTGACTGCAGAGAGCTTGAAATGTACTATGTAGGACTGAGGAATTAAATTTTAAATTCAATTTGATTTTAATTTAAATGTTAGCAAATAGCAGATTGAACAGCTCAGTTCTAGATGCTAAAGATAGAATAGTGAACAAAACCAATTAGAAACCCGTCTTCTTAGACTTTATGTTTGTGTTGTGGGGCAAAAATACTTCCACTCCAGAGGATTTTGCTGCTGTTGACCAAAGACAAGAATGGATGCTAACACGTCAGAAAAAAGCATGGTCTCCATCCTCTGCCCATTCTATAGTCTTGCCAACTCCCAGGCTGACCCTGAATTGAATTTGCACAGTATTTTCTTCCTAAGTTCTTCCTGCAGATCTAGTGCTTCAGCCCCTCGGCAGCAGCTTTGCGTGTCTGTGGATGGGACATTTCCAGCCCCGGGCATCTCCTGCTCAGGGTACTGGGCGTGTTGTTTGCTTCTTGGCCAAGCAGTGCCTTCATATGTGGGACTTGTCCACCCACGGCCAGGGTGTGCAGTCTGTCTTGCTCCAAGTGCATCCTGGGATTGAGGGTGTGAGCCGAGGGTGTTCCGTGACGTGAGTGAGCCACGTGGTAGAATCTGCTGTTCTTCCCCTGCCTTCCTCATATCTAACAACAGAAGAAGATGATTCTGAAGGATAATCTAGAAGGACAGCCGATCCTGAAAGATCATAGGATAAAGATAAAGGAGGGGTGTTGCAACCCTTTTTATTGATGAGAGCAGAGACTCAGCTAGCACAGGCAGAAGGGACAGTGTTGAGGTCCAGTTGTGGAGTGGCCAGATGGAAACACTGTTGATTTAGTAGCAGTATTTAGTGTCTTCCTCTCCCTTGCTTCCACCTCGAGTCATTGCCTGGGATGGAGCGTGGTCAGTGGTGGATTCTCACAGTAGATGCCAAGGGAAACCCTTTACATCTGCCAGGCTCCAGTCACTAGTACCAGTTGCCATTCGTGAGCACTTGCCAGGCATGGGATCCAAGGCCAAGCCATTCCCATGCATGATCTGATGTCACCCTCACAGCCACTCCCAAAGGTGGCTTCTATTGCTCCACCCATTTTTCAGATGGAGAAACTGAGGTGGAGAGAAGTTAAGGAATTTCCCTCTGTCTCACACTGGTGGGTTGAGAGCCAGGACTCAAGCTTCTTTCATCATTGAAGACCTGAGTTCTTGGCCAGTGAGGCCTGTGGCCCACATGGGCAGTTCCAGATCAGCGCCCTCCCCTTATTCTTCCTCCTGGTGCCCTTCATCTGGCTGCACACTGAGCTGCAGAAATGGCCGCTCACCCAGAGAACCTGAATCCAGAGTCATCAGCCATCATCAGCGGCTGAGCTGCTGGCCCTTCCCGCTGCCGTCCTCTCAGCAGCCCCCAGGACGGGGTAGAGAAGGGCCCTGACTCAGTGGCTTCAGCTGTTACACAGGTCACACCAGGGGCAAGCCGGGATTTGAGCCCAGGCTCAGCTGACTCCCGAGGGCAGCGTGCTTTCTGCTCTGCCAGCTGCCGTCCCTGCGAGGTGTGACATGAATAAGCATTCCGCTCCAGGGGAAAAAACAATGTCACAGGCACCAGCCCCACCCTGTGGCTTGACGGCCAGTGGGTCTGTCTCCAGAGGGGCTCGCTTCTCTCTCCGCTCAGTGGGGAGCAGGGCTTCCCCGGTTGTGTCTGCCCTGGGCGCGGGCTGAGGGGCCAGCTGTATTGCATTAGGGGGCCAGAACCAGCTTTCAGATTCCTTTACAACCCCATGTCTGCTTGATCTGACTTCCCAGATCCCTCCCCAAACTCCATAATTGTGGTGCTGGGTGGAATTCTCCCTCGTTTAATTGTTAGCCTCGAGCTGCCTAATTAGGAAGGAATGGCTGCGGTCCTGCAAATACACACAATTGTTCCACCACAAAGCCTAAATGATGCTGGCATTTTCTGCACCATCGCTCACTCCAGGAGGACAGGGGAGGGCGTGTGATGTCAGCCGAGCTGGGTCTGCACCGTGTCCACTCCCTACAAGCTGTATAGTCTCAAGACAGGTGACTCTGACTTTCCTGGATCTTGGGTTTCTCACCTGGAAGAGGGGTGCATCATATCCCAGCAGGGAGCCCCACAAGAACCAGCAGCCACATGAGCACCCGAGTTCTGCCTTCTGACCAGCTCTGCAAGCTGGATACACAGCCAGGTCAGGGCAAGATGGCACACGCTTGGCACCCGTGTGCAACCTCACGGTCATCCCCCCACCTCCCAAATGTGGGGAGCAGGGTGCTCATTGCACTGGTAGGTAGAGAAGAGAGGTCTCCAGAGAGATGTAGCTTTCTTCATCCTTCTGGTTGCATGAAGAGAAGAGGCATGATAGACAATCCCAGCCGGTCCTGGCCCCAGAGAAGCAGGCTCAGCCCACATTTGAGCAAGAATACGAGGAAGTAGTGGAATCCAGGCAGGGGCTTTCACTGGGTGGTGACCTAGCCCACTTATAAACAGGCCCAGGCAGGCCCCGTAACAGCAGGTAATCACACCATCAGTTCCTTCTCCCTTTCGGGAAACCTAGTGAAATGGGCAATGGAGGGGGGCGCTGGCACGGGAAGCAAAGGCGGAGACCCCTCCCCCCCCCACAATGCTTTCATCATGGGATTATACTCGAGATGAGACATACTGAAACATAGGGCTGAATCCAGAGCTGGACGTGTGTGACTAGGACCCAGGTGGGTCTCGGTGTTGTTGTGACATCTACAAATCCTGGGGCGTTGTTATATTTAGGAAAACAACATCGTCTGGCCTTGCTTGTGGCCAGTTTATTCTGCTTCCTTCTCTCTTATACTTCATATCTCTATACCTTTGTGTTGCTATGGAAATGCAGATAGAGAAAGCACATAGGCCTTTGAGGAAGTCCCTCATTATAGGAGTCTTGAAGGCAGTTGACTTCATGTTGAACTCGCTGCCTCCTTGAGACTGACTGGGTTTGGATGTATCTGCAGTTGAGCTGTCCGGCTCCTCTCTCCCTACCCTGCTGCAAAGCTTTTTGAAGAGAACCTTAGTTTATCTGCCTTCTCGGATGGCTCTTAGTCACTGCCATGGACTAAGACAACAGTGGCCTTCTCACCTCCACTTTCACTTGAATCAGTGCAGCTACACTCTCCCTGGAGTCTCCAGGTGGGAACTTCCTCCGTAGTGCTACCTGCACAATTCTTGCCAGCTTCTCCACCCCTAGCCCCATATCCAGGCTGAAGTCATCGGCCTCTGACCAACCTGGTAGCCCCTCCAAGCCCCCCGGGTAGTGTCAGAAAGCGGCTCTGGCATCTGGGCAGGTCCACGACCTGGAGGGTAATGATGGAATAGGAGCCAAGGCAGAGAGCACAGCCCAACACTCTCCCCCTTCCTCCTCCCATCTGAAGTGAAGCAGCCGCACCAGGTCCACATGGAGAGTCCGGAACCCCGATTCTGGTCTTGGCCATTGCCCATACCCCCGCTTAATGGGAAAGGGGAGGCCATTTGGTGGTGATGACCAGTGTTCACAGGGCGAAGGGCTAAGCAAAGTCCCACATCAGTGTCTGTTCCCTCTCAGAGACAAAATGGAAATTGTACCCCCAAGAGCTGCCGCCTGTCTCCTGTGTCCTTTCCTCCTCCAGAGACGGATCCTCCCTGGTGCAGTTTAATTGTGTTCATCAGTCAACATTACTTGGCAAACCCAGCCAGGGGCACAAGCATTGCCACCCCTTTCTCAACATAATTGCACTGTTTGGAAAGCTGGAATGTGGTTTAAGGCCAAGCAGTTTTTGATTACAGAGTCAATCTTTGTTTAAAAGTTTGCCGCCCTGGGGAAGTTTCTAACAAGTTACTTTAAACAATGCATTCTCTGGACACCTACAGCTAAATAGTCCCATTAATCCAAATTGCTTTGCAGAGATGCGGTGGAGCCAGTCAGCAGCCAGGGCAGCGTCGGAGACAGGCTTCATCGAGAGGGATGGCTGCGGGGCTTAGTGGCGCTGCTTTGTCCTGAGCTCAGCTCCCAGGGGTGCCCCACTCCCGAGAGCCCCCACCTCTGTTCATCCAGCCCCAAGGGTATACAGGGTGCTGGGTTAAGTGTCGCCCATGGTCTCATTGAATCTCTCAGCCACCTGGTGAGAAAGGACCTGCATTGTCCCCATATGAGAGAGGAAAGACAATAGAAACTCACTCACCTCACTGAGAAGTGCGCTCAGTCTTAAAAGCACCCCTGTCCTTAGCCAGAAGCCAGCACTTCCCAAATATGAGGCATGGGCCAGCTGTGGCATGTGAGAGGCCACGAAGTAGTTTGCAGGAAAACTTTTGAAAACTTCTGTATTTATGTTAACACATAGAAAGGAAAATAGATCCCAGATTTCTGGTCATTTTCCTTAAAAGATTGCAGGTCTAAATAAGAAAATGTTGACAAAGCAATAATACAAGTGGTGAGTGGGTCTTCAAGCATTCAACAAATATGTAGCACCCACATATGCCAAGTCCTTCCCTGGCTGCTGGGGTACAGCAGGGAGGAGAGCACAGTACTGTTAGGGCACCCCGTGAGATACACAAAAGGGCAATTGACAAACAAATGGGTGGTGGGTCAAATGGGGGGAAAAAATCACAGAAGGAAGAGGGTGTCCAGGACAATATTTTGATGATACTGTCCTTTCTCACTGGGTGGCTGAGAGCTTAAACGAGAGCAAGGGTATGGTAACATATTGTGAGGAAGTATATGAATAACCAGAAATAGGGAAGCATTGGAATGGAAGGAATTTGCAAACTTTTTAGAATGGGCCAGATAGTGTTTTAGGTTTTGTGAGCAGTGTGTGGGCGACACAATGAGGCATTCTACCCTTGTACCGAAAGGCAGCCATGAACAGTAAGTACATGAATGGCCATGCTGTGTCCCAATCAAAGTTCATTCACAAAAACAAGCAGTAGGCCATAGTTTGCATACCTCTGCACTAGATCACTCTGCCAGATCTCCCATATTTCAGATAATGGCCTGACCCAAAACTCACGTGTATCAGCTGTTGCAAATTTAGTCACCCACCTATCTTCCTATGAGTCTCTTTTCCTGAGTTTTCTCAGATGTCTCTGTCAGCTCAAGTTCCAGCCTGTGATCAACTCCAGGGCTCTAGGTTTCAGGACCCTGGACAGAGAAATGATGCCCTTGATGGCCAAGGCCTTCTGGTCAACCTCCCCTAACCCTACCCAGATTTCCAGCCCAAGTACTAGAGATGAAACAAAGTCTCCATTAACTTTATTGTTTTTCCCGATCAGGTTTATCAATCCTGAACTCGAGCTGGAACGCTCATATGAAGTACAACTCACCCATCAGTGTTACCTGGCCAGAGCCAGCCAAGAGGAGACAGACAGTCTCACAGAGAGTTTATTCACGATATCCTCATGACTTTAGGTCTGTCCAGCCCCCCATAGTATGTGTCAACCAGAGTCGACTGTGTGTTCTTACCACCCAACCTTCTCTGCATAAAACCGTCAGAAATACCTGGTGCTCATTATCATTAGCACTGCGGTTCACCCTGCACCACCTTCCTCAATCTGAATCAAAAAGGTTAATGACGTTGAATCCCAAGACTCATTGATTTCAGCACTTGCCCCAGCTTCTTGCTCCCCCTGAAAGCACAAGACTCATTTATCTTTCCTTGGCTGACCACGCAAGTTGCTGACTGAGGCCTTAATGCCAGCTAATTCTCACAGATTTCCAGAGTGTCTGGACACATGTTCCTATTGTGCTTTCTGCAAATCTGGTTGATCTTGTGTGTCTGGCTCCCCACCGTCTTCCTACCTAGATGTGTCTGGGCTCTTCTGTGACCTGTCTCAGGACTCTGCCTTAGGTGGCAATGTCGGCGGGGGAAAAGAGAGTGAAATTTTTCACCAAGGTCATGGCCATGAAATACATTCTAATTCTAACAAAAGATCAGCTTCAGGCCCTCACTCTTGATTGATCAGTTAATTCATGCATTTAGTCAGTCACTTATTGGAAGCCTACTTTGTGACAGACATTGACGAAGATCTGGGGCTAAAGCCACCAATAGGATAGTCCCATCTCTGCCCTCACATATCAGGCCATTAAATAACGACATCTTCATGACTTTGTTAGGAAGGAAACTTATGTACATATAATACCGGAAAGCCACTGAAACATGACCTCTTCTTGTCCATGGAATCAGAGGAAGTGCCCCTGGAGAAGTGCCTTTGTGCTGAGAGTTGAAAGAAAAGGAGAATTATCTGGATGGGAAAGTATAGATGAGTGTCCCAAAGAGGGCTGCATGTGCAAAGGCCCTGTGGCATGGGGGAACGAGGCCCATGCAGCAAGTCAAGAGAGGCTTACATGGGAGAGGTAGTGAGGGCCAAATAATGAGGCAGGAGAGCTAAGCAGGTCCATAGGGCGTGGGAATCTTAGAGCCTGTTAAAGAGCCTGAGTTGATCCAAAAAGCAACAGGTTACCTGTGAAAAGTTTTTTAGGGGGTAAGTGCCATGATGAGATTGCTTAGTTCCTAATAAGTTGCTTGGCCGTGGGAAA
The DNA here is from genome assembly GCA_004024925.1 of Scalopus aquaticus. Classification (NCBI taxonomy): domain Eukaryota; kingdom Metazoa; phylum Chordata; class Mammalia; order Eulipotyphla; family Talpidae; genus Scalopus; species Scalopus aquaticus. The sequence goes on along the minus strand of PVIJ01001048.1, from coordinate 55,078 downwards.
AAGAAAGGAAGGAAAGAAACAGTAGAGAACTGTACCAGGCTGCTGGGGGAGGGGAAATTCAGTAGGTAGTATTTTCTGCCAGTGGATATATATGTACGTGATAGCGCAGGTAATTACTTTCCTCCAGGCTCGGTCCCCCCTGTTGTTTCATTGCTGTTATTTTCTCTCTGTTGGGCCTTTCTGCAGAACACAGTATTCTTAGTTTCCATGCCCTGGGTTTTCTGGGGAGACACTGTAAGCTGGAGTTGGACCCAGAAACTCTCTGTTCTGTTTGGCAGCAATTGTCCAGAACTCAGGAGAAGTGTAGCAAAGGGGTCACAAAGTGGCCATCTGGGGCGTCAGCAGAGTCTAGGTCCAGCTGTCCCATTTACTGGCCACAGAGCCTCGAACAAGTTGTTCATCCTCTCTGTGCTTGGTTTCCTTGCCTGTAAAATGGGCTGTAAGGTTTAGGCTGTGAAGCGCACTGTGCCTGGCATGGCACAGAGAAAGTCAACAAAGGGTTGACCCAGAGGGCAATATCAGTGACCCAGAGGGACAGATCCACTTGGCTGACATCTTTCTTGCTTGGTCTGTGTGTCTGGTGCCTGGTACAGTGTGTGACACACAGTAGGAGCTTGTTAAGTCTTTACTGAAGCATGGGATGAAGGAGCAAAGGGCTGCCCACCCCACATGACACCACGGTGGTGCAGTGCCCGCTGTCACTTCTCCAAAGCAGCAGAAGCCCCCCTCCCCCCCGACACGGGAGTGCATGCCGTTCACCTCCATGGTTATTAAATGCATCTCTGGGCTCACTCCTGGACTGAGGACAAGTGAAAAAGTTTGTCATCACTTGTGTCTTTCAGCTAGAGGCATTTTCTGATTTCTCCACCATGAAAATGGAAAACATTCCCAAAAGACAGAGAGCCCATCTCAGAGGAACAGTGAGCCGTTGTGGGTCCTCGTAAATCCTAAAGATGGCTCAGCCACTAAACCACTCAATGCAATCTGTGCCCACACAGATGCAGGGGAGCCCCGTCTGGGAGCCCAGCACGCCAAGGGGTGTCAGTGAGTCACACATGTCTGTCCCACGGGCTTCCAGGCAGCCTGGCAGAGGGCCTGAGTCCCCGGTGATCCCGTGGTGTCATATGGCAGGTATCGAGTCTCCTGGGAGGCAGAACCACAGCTGTGCAGATTCCCTCTGCCTTTTACCCGACCATTGTCCTCGAGGCTCCCTGGTGGGTGAAGCCCTTGAACTCTGAGGTCAGGTGACCTGCGTGCAAATTCCATTACATGTGGATGTTTGACCCCTCACAAGTTATTTAATCTCTCTCTACCTCCTCATCTGCCAAATGGCTGATAATAACAGTACCCCTTTGTGAGGTTGTTGGTGGGGGAGGGGAGATGAGCACCAGTATCCATCACATGCTTGGAGTTATGTCCTCAGTAGTTAACATCACCATCATCGTCTTGTTGCTCAACACATTCCTGAAGGTTTTTGTTTGAGAAGCTCAGTTTCACAGTGGACCTCCTCGGGTGGTTGTGAGGGTTAAGTAGATGGTGTTTATAAAATATTTATGATATCCCAAGTATGGTTTTTACTGTAGCCTTGTGACGAGGACCTTGTGTCAGTTTGAAGTTTGGAGTTTCACTATCGTGTTGTTTTTTTTTTATTGTGATGAAATATGTAAAACATGAAATTCACCATTCATGATTTTAGTGGATTTGCAATGTTGTGCTACCACCAGTGCCACCTAGGCCCAGAATGGATATCATCCCAAAAGCAAACCCTAGACTCATTAAGCTCTCATTTCCCCCTCCTTCCGAGAGACTGGCATTCACCGATCTGCTTTCTGTTTCTATGGATTTATCTATTTTGGATGCTTCACAGAAACGGAATCCTACAATCTGCAGTCCTTTGTGTCTGACTGCTTTTGCATAATGTTTGCATTATGCTATTTACCATGTTGCAGCCTATATCAGTATTTCACCTTTTCATGGCTGAGTAATATTCCATTGTATGGATAACACCATTTTTGCTTATCCTTTCATCCGCTAATGGACCTTTGGGCCTTTCCCTCTCTTCACTTATTCTAAACAATATTGCTAGATTTTTAATATTCCTATTTTCAATTCTGCGGAGTATTATGGTAACTTGTTAATATATGTGGTTCCGCTACCTAAGAGAGAAAGGAAAGAAATAGTAAGGAGATAAAGTAGGAAACAAGATGGACTCCAGCTCTGTAGGTACCACTGTGGGGGGGTCAGCAAGGGAGTCAACCACAGTGAGGGTAGTCTCTGCTTTGTGCTCCACTTTTGGGCCCTGTCAATATCCTGAGGGCCATGGCTTCCCCTGGGGAAATCCCTGGTGACCGTAGGTTGCAGTTTGGTGTGCCTGGGGATCTAGCCATCCTTGTCTTCCCTCAGAGGTGAGTAAGTGACAAGAGTGATCAGATGACCAAACAATCCCCATGTGCCAGGCACAGGGTGAGCCTCTTATGCTCCTGAGCACATCCCAGTTTTGCCTGACTCAGCCAGAGATACTGGTGGGGGGCGGGGGCAAGGAAGGGGACTTGCAGGCTCACACAGCAGGGAAGCAACTGAGGTAGACTTTGCGCCGCGTCACCCGATGCAGATCACCTGCTGTCACTCAGTTGGACTCATCTCAGCCAGACCTGCCCTTGGACCTGCCTTTGCATGACAGGGAGTCTACGTGTCTTTGTCACTTCCATTTCAGGGACCTGACAGGGCCTCAGGGATTTCATTCAACATTTATCCCAGTGTGTACAGAGCAGCCATATGAGCCAGACATTGCGCTGGCCAAGACTCTCGCAACTGGGGTGCCTCATGGGAACCCCAAAATGCTGAAAAGTTGCAGCATGAATATGTTCTTGATTCTTATGAGGAATGGCACAACATATCCCACTCTTATTTTTATTTGTTTGCTGTAAAGAAAGGTTTGTTTTTCTCATTTTATTTTAAAAAGGACAAGAGAGAAATAGAGTCCCTTTGCTCCTTAGGGGCTTTGAAGTACACAAACTTCTCCTGTTACTGCCATGAGGTCATCGCTATCTATCCTTAGGTCTTTTCCTTCCTTCTTTCTTTTTTATTAAGGTAATATTAGTTTGCAAAACTGTGCAGGTTCCAAGGTGACATTTTCTTACCATATCCCTTTACCACCCACCATTCCAACCCTTCTGCCCATCCTGTCTGCCCTCCTTTCCCTGGTAACCCCCACTCTGTTGTCAGAGTCTCAAGGGAGGAAGGGAAGAAAGGAAGGCAAGGGGGTCTATGAAGGAGCGAGGAAATTTAATTCCCATCTCCAGTAGTAACACAGCCAATACTTGTGAAGTGTTTACTGTATACCAAGCACCCATGCGAAGTGCTTCACCTAAATGCACCATCCCTTCCATCCTCAAAACAGCTCAGGAAGCACAAGAGTCACAATCCCTGTTGTGTAGAAGGCACGAGCGCGGCTCAGAGAAATCTCCTCCTCCCAAGGACAGACCATCAGTGAGGGCGGAGCTCTGTGGCTCTGCTGGGGAGGGCTAGTCAGACGGGACTCTGCTCTCCTCCACCACCCCTCCCCTGCAAAACAAGACAGAGCAAAACAAAACAAAATTGGAATCTGAATTGGTCAGCTTCTTTAATGATTTTTGGACTTTTATTTTTAATCTACTAAATCTTTTATTTTCCTCTATTGAGATTTCACCCAAGACTCATGTGGAAAACTGGTGACAGTGGCTCCTTTCTAAAAGAAAATACCCCAGGGGGTCATCCTGAGGTCCCACTGTCCTAAGGGGCCCTGGCGCCCCAGCTTGAGAACTTCTGATCTATACAAGCTCCGTGTCCTTTTAGAACATTTCAGGTAGTTTCTGTCTCCAAGAACTGCCAAATTGCTACCTTGGAGCCTGTGTTCTCTGCTTAAGCAGCCTGATTTTTGTCTTTAATTTCTCATCAGTCCTCTGAATAAACAAACAGCCTAGGACATCTGTGGATAAAGAATATACTAGGTGCGGTACATCCTGGTCCTCCAGAATCTCCCTCTCAAGCCAAAAATCTGTGTCTGCCTGAAGTTTGCAGAGGTGACCACAGTGTTTGTTTATCCCGAGCACGTGGCTTCCCTGAATGGCACTGCATTTTGACCTTGCTCCAGTGCAGACTGGCTGGTGCTCCTGGCAGGCTGCCCAAGGTGATCCGTGACAGTCAGCTGTCCTTCGAGCTCAGCCCCGCCCCAAGGCCGAAATCTGAACTGACCTGTCTCTGAATTTCTGGGAGAGAGAGCCTACCCCAGCAGATTGTTGACCTTAATCCTAAAGAAGTAATAAGAAGAACAACAATAATAGTTCAGCGGTTCCCCAGCCTGTCTAGCGCTCTGTCGCTCTCCCCTGCCCACCACTCATTATCCCCCTTTGAGTACGAGTCTCTGTATCCACCAGGATTTTTCAGATGCAAGTGACAGTTAATGCCCTCTTATTTCATTTAATCCTCCCAGAAACCCAAAGAAATGTAGGTATTGATATTATCCTCAGTTTTCAAGATGAGGAATTGAGCCTCAGATGCTGACAAGACCTGGCCAAGCCCACACAACTAGTAAGTGGTAGACCCAGGATTACATGCCCTGGTTTGCATCATTTTAACCACGTCCAATACTGGTATGTTAATGATGGAGGATGAGGGACACTTGGAAATCGAGTGGATCAATTATTACTATATTTGTCATCATTTGAACAAACCCAGGGACTTGTGGATGCTGCAGAAGTCTGCTCTCAGCCACATACACAGAGGGAAAGTCGAGCTTATCGAGACAGTTCGGGTTAGTTGAAGGCTCAATATACTCCCAGCTTTAGCCGATGAATGTGCACTCAGCTGCTCTGCCAGAGTAACAGGAGCTTCTCTTCCTACTTCTCAGCCTGGGGTTCCCAGCACAGGGGACGCTATTGAAAGACCTTTCTGGAAGGCAGCACCCGTGGGCTGAACAATTTCCATGGGCTACTCTGAAGTGAGCACAGGGACCCAAAGGGGAGGGTACATGAAGCTGCTAGAACCAGCCAAGCACAGTGACCTGCGCTGGAAAAACAGATGAGTCAGGCACGGGTCCTGCGCTCAGGCTGCTACATCCGGGGACTTGAACATACAGAGTCTATTTTAGTGCAGGGGACACAGGCACGCACTGCCCAGCCTGGTGGAGGAATAGCAAGGGGCTTTCCTCTAAGAGGCTATAGGAGCTTCTGTCTCGTGGTGTCCATTGACTGGGCACCCATTCTGACGTGTGCCAGGCACTGTGTGAGCTGCGCCTGCAACACACAGGCAACTGGAAGACCGTTGTTATCCCCATTGTATAGATTAGAAAACCAGGGCTCGGGTTAAGAAAAAGAAAACCACCAGGGACTAAGGCTCAGTGCTATCACCGCTATGGCCTGAGTTCGATCCCCGGCCAGGGAATTGACCCACATGGCACAGCAGACCTCTCCTGTCTCCACGCTGCTCCCCTCAGCAGTGTATTTCAGTAGATCTGTCTGTTCTGCTTCCCACTCTTGTCTGGTGAATCTTCTCACCCCCTGACCCCTCACCCCTGCCCTACACCTCAGCTCTTCTACACACACACACACAAAAATAAATATTTAAAATAGAAAACTAGGGTTCAGGAAGCTTGAAGAACATGCTGAAAATTAAAAGCAAGCAAGTGGCAAAGTTCAGAGAGAAATGTCTACAGACAGTTCCCTGAAAACAGCTTTCATCATGGTCAGGTTTTGACTTTCCCACTTAAATCACATTTACATGTAAGATTCAATTTTTTTGATGTCATTCAAAGCAGCCCTACTCTTGTTGCCCCCGACCAAATCAAATAGCCAGCTATAATCACCATCACAGGGGAGCCAGGATTTGGTTAACCAAATGTTCTGTTCATCTGAGATGTCTCATGGTATGAGGGGACAGTTAGATTTCAGAGAATTAAAATGCAATCAGATATACCACACACACACACACACACACACACACACACACACACATACACGAGGCTAAATGGTATTTGAGTTCTTTGTGGTTCAAGCTGTGCTATAGGATCAGGCGCTTCTGGATGTTGCTACTTGTCAGTTACCTTTCCATTACAGCCGTCTGGAGGAAGGACTGAGGTGTTTAGAGTTCCCATTGATGGACTGTCAGATAAGCTGCCTCTTAGACTGGCTTATGTATGTTCAAAGCGTGTGTCTTACAAATGTTCTGTGAAAGTGTTGAGTCCTGAGAATTGGCTTGCCAGTTCCTGCAAATGCACTGAACGTGTTTTAATTCCACATCATTTTTGTCAGTAACAGAAAGATAGATCCAATTAAAAGCAGTTGGGTTTTATTATCCAGGTGGTTCTCTAGTTGGCTGGCTGGCTGTGTGGTGGGAAGAGCTGTCCCCAGAATGTCTGTGTTTTTGTTTGCTCAAGCTTTTGCCCCATATCACAAGCATCTCCTACAGACTGAAACGCCTCCCCACTGTCCCGGGGGCCGCCCGAGGACAGGACCCCCTTCTCTGCTGTTGTTCCGGGGTCTGGCACCGGCCATGTCAAAGGAGTGGGAAGTCACATTTCCTAGGAGCAAACAGCTTGCAGAAAATTCCATGTAACCCCGCAGGCTGGGCAGGCAGGGCCAGCGCACCAGCCATCTGTAACCTCGCTCCGGGGTCAGTTTGTCCTGCGGGGGCGGGAGAACCCCTGAAGGTGATTCAGTGACTTGATCACACCACTGCTTCCTGGAGGATGGATTAGAGCGAGCCTGGAGCTAGGGGGCAGTTTACCCAGTTCACCCTTCCTCAGATGCACAACCACGACCATAATTATGCCCACAGGGTCCAGGAAGAGAAACAGTGTCTGGCTTTTTCCATTCATTTCCCCTGTAGCTTATCTAGCACAGTCTCACTGTAAACCCAGGCAGGCGAGGTGGGAATCGGGGATTTCCCTTCTCTTATCTCCAGTGCTTTTTTCTGGCCTCTGCCTCAGAGGACCTTGAACTTGACCTTTCCTCTCATTGTTCTGACATTCCGGCCCCCTGAGAGATCTGCTAGCCTGCTAGCCGGCAGGCAGGCTCCAGTAAGGGCCGGGCATAAACCTTCCGGCATCAAGGACAGCCGGGCGGCAGGGCCTCTCCCCGGCCCCAGAAAGAACTCAGCCCTGTGGAAAAACGGCTCCAGAGGCACTCATGAGATGGAATGCAGGAGGAAGAAAGGTGGCTGGACCAGGATTTTGGACAAGCTCAGCAGAAAGGCCCACGCCGTGGACCCCGTTGTTGCAAAACCGTGCTCGAGAGCAAGTGGGGGCTTCGGACAGCGGCTGTGGTTTCCTGTTTCCTGACTGTCTTTCTAAAGAAATAGACGTGCTCTTGAAACTTACTCCCCACGAGGAAATGAGAACTGGAAAGACTCCAGACAGCGGGCCAGAGGGCCAAGGGCAGCATCTTGTAAGTCTTGGCGGGCCGTGAAGTCTCTCCAAGGCCCACTTGACTCACGTGTAGCCCGGTGCCTGCCTCGCTCGGTCCTGTGAGAGGACAGGACGAGGAGCTCGCGCTGCGGGCGACGGGACTTTTCTGCAGTCCTTGCTCTCCGGCATCTTCCCGTGCCTGGGGGTTCGGGCCCCAAGTCTCACCGGGGCACCATGCTCAGCCCTGGGGAGGAGCATTCCTGGCCGGGGGAGTCAGAGGGACAGAGGCAAGTTGGAGAAGCGACACTGATGCTGTCTTTGGGGACCGAGGCCTCCCGTGGGGCAGTCTGTGCAGGCCCCGCTCAGGCGTGTGGGCAGCGTGCAGGGGAGGATCTGCCGGGCACGCGTCAGGCCTGGAGGAACAGAACGAGGCCCAGCGCTTGTTTGACTCACGGCGACAGCCAGACTCCTGAAACCTACTGTCCAAAGCACCCGGATGGAAAATTTTGGTCCTGTGAGCAAACAGATGGACACCAGCAAAAGCACCTGCCCTCAGGCCTGGAGAGGACAGTCTGCACACACCCCTGGCCCCTGGCAGCTTTGCAAAGGCTCATGAGGGCCCCACTGGCCAGTGGTGTCATGGAGACGTCAGACCCCCCCCCCCCAAGCTTGCCAGCCTGCCTAGAAGTGCAGCAGCTTCCGCTCCTCCGGGTCCTCCTTCTCCCTCACTTTGGCAGTGCCGTCTCCCTCCCTGCGCCCTGGTCCCTGCTCCCCTGCTCCTCAGCTGACCGAGTTCCTGAGCAGAGGTGCGAGCCCCAGCCCCTCCGCACTCCGCAGCTTGGACGACCCTCAGCCTGTGTCGCATCTTTCTGAAGACCAAGAGAGGCCGGAAGAGCATCTCGCGTGAACAGCCCTCCTCTAGGAGCTGGGCCAACGGGAATCTCCCAAGGCCACGTACGGGCTGACGAGGCACCGGGCACTCATGAGGGGTGGGAAGGGAGCAACCTTGGTGCCCGCCACTTGGAGCCGGCTCACCCACCCTGCAGGGCTTGGGCAGACCGTTCAGGGCTGGGTTGCCTGGGTGTGCTCGTGAGAACAGCGGGTACGTCACTCCATAAAGCCACGTGTGTGAATGCACCTGTTGATGTGGTAAAAGGCAGATATAAATACAGCAGCCTCTTCTCTTTGGGGTTGTTGTGCGGACTAAGTGGGTTAATAAATGCAGGCTGCTGAAAATAGCCGGGCTCACGTGGCAGGCGCCCGTCTTAGCCTCTGCTGCTCTTTCCTTCCCTACCTCGCCGTCATCCAAATTTTGTCATAATAATCGTATCGGCATGGAAAGCGCCTCCTTCCAGCAACGGCTCCGCTCTTGGGCTCTCCAGGGAGGGCTGGGGCGGGACCGTCCTCCTGTGGTCCCACCTCCCTCGGCGGGTCCCAGTGCCCGGTCGCCCGCTCCTTTCTGTTTGCCCAGGGCCGTCTGACTTTAATACCAAAGAGTCTCTATCACGAACAGAGTGGACTAACTCCCAGCCCCCGTGTGTGTGGCTGTAGGTGTGTAGGCAGGTGGTCTTTATTGCTTGTCACTTGTAACAGGAAAGAAAAGCCTGGAGATAGTACATCGGAGCAGGACATCATTCAGCCTTAAAAAGGGAGTTCGGACACTGGCCTCTACGTGGGTAAACCTTGCGGACGTGATGTTCAGGGGAAGACGCCAGACACTGAAAAGGAAATGCTGCGAGATTCCATTTATAGGGGTCCCCAGATGGTCCACGCCACCGAGGCAGGAAGTAGAAAGGTGCTTGCCGGGAGCTGGGGAAGGAGGAAGTCGGGAGTTATTATTACAGGTCTCAGAGTTTCCGTTTGGCAGGATGAAGAGTTTTGGAGGCGGCGGGGACGTTGGGGCTGGGGCATCGCCGTGATGAGCCGCGAACTTAGAGCTGGTCACGGCAGCGACTTGGATGTTACGTGTATGTTACCACGATTCAAAAACCGGGGGGAACTGTACATCAGCTCTCAGAAATACTGTTGCTTAGGGTGATGCTAAAGTGGCATTTAAATTGAACATACATGCAAAATAACTACAGATGAGAACCTCTCGGAACAAGTGGCGGGAGGGGTATTTCCTGGCACACTGCGAGCCCAGACTGAAGGTGCACCCACCAGCACCCTCCACTGCCGAAGTCCTCCATCCAGGCCCCCCGTGTGCCTTTCTGCACTCCCGTGCCTGTCACTGCACCCACAGGGCTCAGTCTGGGCCCTCTGGGGCCTGCGCTTAACTTGGGCTCTGTTTTCGGCTGCACCATTGGTCTTGAGCGCCCTGGCAGACGCTTCTCAGCACTCTGGGAAGGGGTTCTGGGGCACAGTATGGTAGGCCGGGGGGACCCAGAGAAATCGGCTGTGCACCGGGCTCCTTCCTGGTGGGGATTGTGCGGGCGCTGATTTCCCAGGAACAGGGGGCCCCGAGAGCTGAGCCTCCCGCTTTCCCACACGTCTTCATGCCTGTTGTGGGCATCGGACGCATGCGGGGCGATGGTGCATCAGCCCCCGGGAGCAGTTCCCGCCCTGACCCAGCTGGGAGCCTGTGGACATGTCCCTTCTGTGGGGATTTCCCACACCACGTTCTGCAAAACATTCCTTGGGGTTCTGCACAGAAAGCTTCCCTATTGGGTCTTCACGCTGCTGTCACCAGTTCAGAATGTTTTAAGCTTCTGGCGTTTAAGATGGCAATACTAATACGATTCAAGAACAGCTAACATTTATCAAGGGCTTAATATATCGGGTGCTACTGCACGAGTCTACGTGTACTATTTTATGGAATACGCCCCACACCTGAGGCTTATTGAGATGAAAGTAACACGCTGAAGCTGGGACCTTGAGGACGAGACCATGGGGAGAAGATGAAGAGGGAAAGAAGAAGAGCAGTAACTGCTGATATTCATGCTTGACTTAAAGCAGCACTTCTTAAACTTTAAAGGGCACACACACGTCCCCTGGGACTTGGTTCAAAAGCAAACTTGAACTCAGTGGGTCTTGCCCAGAGCCTGAAGTCTGGCATTTTAATAGCAGTGGGCTGATGCTGTTGGTCTGAAGGCTGGATTCTCAAATGGGAGGTTTCGGACACCTTTTCTCTTCTCCTCCCCTTGGGACGGAGTCGGTTCATTCCTCATTCATTCACTCGTTCATGGTCAAGTCAGCCTCACGTGAGCATGAGCTTTGACATTTGAAACCAGGCTCCAATCCTGGTTCTTTACCAAATGGGCCACTTCTCTGAGTCTCAGCTGCCCATCTGTAAAATGGGACTGAAAAGTGCGTTGTATAGTGCAGTGCAGTGAGGGGAAGGCACGCCCCAGGGCCTGGGCCTGATGGACACCCCATAAATGTTCGTGATCTGAGAGCTGGTTTTATTATCCACTTAATCACTCCAAGCAGGAGTCCCCGATGGTTCCAGTAAGTTTAGTCTTATTTACTTATTTCAACAAAGTGGCCCCAAAGGCAACAGCAGTGGGCCCGGAGCTGCCGTCAGGAGCCGGAGGAACCGGCCTAGACAGAGAGACGTGTCCCATGCGATTGTGGCACTAGGTGGAAGGAGACGGTGAGGAGACAGACACGGTGATGAGCTGTGGAAGCGCCTGGCAAATGACTGCGCCAGGAAGGAGGAGTGAGAAATGTGTGAGGGGGACAGAGCAGGCAGAGAGAAGAGACTGGAACTGGGTGAAGTGTCAACAGATCGCAAGCTGTTAATTATCCAGAGAGAACTAAATATTATGTAGGCAATTCTCCACAGGCAGCTGAAAGCAACAATAGGGAGACTTGGTCCGCAGCCGAGTTCTGTCTCCCCTTGGAGGAGGCTGCAGAGACCAGTCTAGCATCCAGCATCCGCTGTTCACGAAGAGGGAGCGCCAAGGGGGCTGGGGTCCCCGGGGGAGGGGCAGACGGGGTCCCCTGGCCCCACCAGCCCAGCCAAGCACACAGCACTCAGCGTTGAAAAGCAGATTTACCCACAAGCTCCGAGCCTGGAAACCGCAGCCCCCTCCCCAACGCCCTGGCCTCCCCCAAGATGTCATCTTTTGAGAAGATTTCATGTGGAAGCATCGCTAAGTAAATTCGCTAAATGCCTATTCATTCCCGTCAGATGGGGACTCGGCGAAGCGGTAAATGTGAAAATGGCCCCAACTCAGGGCCCTGAAAGACGCTTTCTGGCCTTGCCAAGTGGAGCTGCAGCCACTAACCCTGGGAGGCCAGAGGCTTCTGGAGAGGGGCCCGGGAGCCCCGGCCCGGCCCCTTCAATCCTCCCACTGAGGCTGCCGAGAGGCCCCTGTTTATTATTCCTGCTGCCAGGGACCCATTCAGAGGCTGCCTTGTCCCGCATTCATCAGGGACAATAATGAACTGCCGCGGAGTGGGAGTGGGGAGCAGGCCGGTGCAGAGGCGCTGCTGAGATGCAGTGGGGGGGCTCCACTGCTTGCCGAGATGCCTTTAATTTTGTTATGGTCTGATTTAGTTTCCACCTCTCGCCACAACTGAAGAAGCCCTCTGCCCACAAGCAGAACTTGGTGTGAGGCCCATGGGCTGGACCTGGCAGCCGGGGGGGTAGGGGGTGTCCACGGGAGACACACCCTATGCAGACGCGTGGGGTTAGCCCTTTGTCCACACCCCCGGAGTTCACTTCTGTGCAAAGCAGCAGGTCTTAGCTCTCTGCCCATGTGCCGGATTCACCTCCCTGCAGACGCACGGGGGGTTGTGGCACCGCTAGACCAGCCGCTTCAGGATGGCGTTTATTTCAGTAGTAGGTGGGTCTCCGAGGTGCACATTCTCACTGCAGCATCTTCTTGGCTGACCTGTCTCCCCTCGCTGGAATGATGAGTTGGTCCGTGCAAGCTGACCAGCCGCAGAACGGGGGCTTAGGGTTGGTGAGACTATGAGGAGTTGCAGGGAAATGAGGACCAGATGGTGGGAGACAGGGAGAGCAAGGCAGCTTGCAACTCCTGGACACCTACTATGTGCCCTTTACGTCCACCCAGTTATCCAGCCAGTAGAGAGCCTGTGTGTGCTGGGCAGCAGTAAGTTCAGCAGCTAAGTGACTTACCTTTGAGCACACAGGGATTTGTCTCCAGATCTTTCTGCTTCTTGAGCCCAGGCATCCCTTCCCAAGGCCTCCTGCCCCCCAGAGGTCTGGCCTCCATTCTAGCTCCAGAGATGCCTTTCCTTTCCACTGCCTCCTTCCTTCCTCCCAGTTTGAAGCCATGGTTAACTCTTTCCTTGTAAGTAAAAACCCCTGAGCAGAGAAGCCTGATGATAAAGGAGCTGTCACTTCAGCACCGTTTACCTGTTTGGGTTTATTCAGCAGAAGAGGCGACTGCATATCTAGCAGATGGAGACCCGTGTGACTGCCTTTTAAAATACTGTCACAGCTGTATGCACAAGCTGATTAGCTGTGACTACACAGCTAGTGCTGAGATTGATGGCGATAAATTTGGGATAACAATGCTGGGAACAATGTCATCCGTGTGTATCACACTTCATGTTTATTAAAGTGCTCTCCATCAGTAGCCCAGTGGCTATCGAGGCCCAGTATGCATGCATGCAGGAATTCATTCATTCATTCATTCATTCATTCATTCATTCCTCAAAGTTCATGTGAAGAAGTCAGGTCAGACTCATCTTGCTTGATTCATTTATTCATCCAACAAACATTGCTGCTATTCTGTGCCAGTGGTGAGCACAGCTGTTATGGTCTGTTCTCGTGGAGCTTACATCCTTATATAAGCAAAATTAACTTTCAGATGGTGATAAGGTAGTGAAGTAGATAGAGTGATCTGATAAAGGTGGAATGGGGCGGTGGGCGCTACTATAGGTTGGGTGGCCAGAAAAGACCTCTCTGAAGAGGGATTTGAAAGAACATCTGGATCACAAGAGTAGGTTAGTGACAAGAAGATAAAAGAATTTCACAGGTCTAGCAAGTGCAAAGGCCCTGAGGTTGCTATGAGTTTGGCAGTTGCCAAGGCCAGCACTGGGCACTGGAGATTCCAGAACAAGATACTATGTTTGTCCAAAGAATTTCACAATATAATGGAGTGACCGGAGAACAACACCCCAACCGGCCAGTGAGAGTGGTCAGTCGGGGGAGAGTCACCAGGAAAGAAGGCGGGGACCTGATTTCCATGACAAAGAAGCAAGTGAACATGTCCCCGTGGCCTCTGGAGGACCCTGACTTTCCATTTGTTTCCACAGGACAAATGACCAGCTGGTGGCGTTTCTCTCCCGGTACCGAGATATGAATTTCCTGAAGTCACACGGCCGGGACAATGCAAGGTAGGACATCTTTCCCCTCACCTCGTGCAAAATGGACATGACACTCTGAGCCATCGGTTTGGGGCTCTGGGCTGGTTGATGCAACTAGAGAAGTGCTGAGGACAGCAGAGTCACCCTTAACTGGTCCCGCCTGTCGGCCCAGAACTGTCCAGCTCTGAGCAGTTATGGTTTCTCATGGCGTCTTAGTCTGCAACATCTTTTTTTCTAAGCACTTCTGTTATCACTGGCAGCCCTTCCAGGTGAGTCAGAGAGCCGTTGTTAAGAGCCATTTTATTGACGAGGAGACTGAGGCCCACGGTATAAGTGATGTTCCCAAGTCGCATTGGGTCAGCTACAAAGATTTTACAAATCTTCACCAGGCACCCCTTCTAGTGGCACACGAGACCAAACCCTCACTCTCATGGAGTCTGCTTTTTAGTGGGAAGGGGCCGCACACCAACACATAGTTAGCCCCAGCCCTGCACCCTCCCCGCTGCCTCACTTGCTGCCCAAAACTTTGGCAGAGATTTGAAGGACCCAGAAGCCCCATCTTGCCCCAACGTGCCTCTGACTTTAAAAGCAATGCCCATCAACAGTTGGGCTTTAAGCTAAGACCAAATCACGCTGGCCAGAGATTGGCTACAGGGATAGTCTTGAGCACCCCCTGTGGGAGAGACCGCATGAAGGGTTTCACCATCCCCCCCACCAGCCGGGCTCACTCTGACTTCCTGGAGCTTTTTTCTAGTGTGGAACTCAGAGTGTAACCTGGCAGCTCACAGGATAATTTTCGCTTGTTAGCATGTTTTGTTTGGTCTTCATGCTGCTTTGGTTTGTTTTGGTTAAATCAGATGCTTCATTTGAAAATTAATAGCCCTTTTAAAAATAGCAATATTTCCCATGAAAATCCAGATTTCCAATTCATCTTAAAGGACCCAAAGGTTCAATAACTGTGCGCCTGAATTTCTCACAAAAACTATCAGGATCTTAGACAGAGCCCGAGTTCTCTGTGTTGCTGTAGTCCTCACCTGGCCCTACCTGGCCCCTCTTGGCATTTCAGGTGTAATCTTGCTTTAGGTGTTCTCTCCTGATGCTGGCAAGTTGGGGTTTTGCTGGGTTCTGTGATCTTGACTCAGTTTATCCAGTTATCCACAACAGAGAGGGACAAAAGCTCTTGCCTCATGGGCTGGCAGCACTGGAAGCAGCGCAGGATGAGAGAAAGATGACACAAAGTGCATGTGGAGCCAGAAGCCTAGGGGGGCTGCACCGGAAGTGACGTGCAGCCCCCATCCAATGCTCATATTTATTAGCATTGAGGACAAGGGTGAGGCAAGCATGTAAGGAGTGTACACGTGTGGGGGAAGCAGTTATTGGGGATGTGAGCTGGGGTGGAGAGACCAGCAGCTATTGTCTGGGGGCTCCATTGTTCCTGCTGGTCAAAGCTTATTACCTCTATTAACCGCCTGCTGTTTTCAGCAGAGACTGGCTTCCCAGTACATTCCTCATGCCAGGACTTTTGCCCTTGGTGAGAGGCCCCGTGCATGACCCTACACCTGGCTGACCAGCAGGAACTCTGGGCACCAGGACGATATCCCCCAGAACAAGCTGGGCTGGGCTCCCACAAAAAGCAAGCTCCCACCATTTCCTGAACCCTCTAGCGGTAGCCCTAGAGTGATTCTCAACCCAGGGTCCTGTCATTTCCTGCCTTTGAACTTTGGTCTCATCCAGCTGACCATCGATTGCTTCTGTCCTATCACTGCTGCATTCTTTACATTGAAAAGGAGCCCCCAGACTGGACAGAGCTCTGTAAAGGCTGCAGCTTAGCATAGTGTGTTCCGGCCACGCAGGGTGAAGAGGCCTGGGGGGACGAAAGTGGGGACTCCGGCACTGGGTGTGGTTCCCACAAAGCGCCCCTCGCTCTGCCGTGTCCTTCTCTGCGGGATCCATTTCATCCTGAAGGCCAGTCACTGCAAAGATAAGAATTACCATCTGCATTTGTCATAAGGGGGTCTTTGGGAGCCTCGATGGCTGTCCTGTGGTCACACAGCCAGGAAGTGATAGAGTAGAGCCCGGGTTTCTGGTCCTGAAGCCCTTGGGCGTGAAAGGGCGCTGAGCAAGATCCCATTGAGGCATTGCCAAAGCTGGCCTGGATATTGGTGTCTCTGTTCTTAGGGAGCGAATGAAGACCTTCTTCCCCTTCAGGCAACAGCGTGACGCAGGTGTTGTGCCAACAGAGATGCAGCATGAGAAAGGAACCCGCCGTAAGTGGGTAGACTTGTGTCTGAAGTGCATCTACTCTGGTATTGTTTCAGCCTCCACAGGATTTATTCTCTGTCCACTATTTCCAGGCACTGTGCTAGCAACTGGGCATAGCTGGAAGGTAAAGTGGATTGTGAGGTTATACTTCCCGAGTTGCTCTACCGTGGCCTAGCTGTGCTGCACTGGACAGGTGACTTAACCTCTCTGAACTTCACCCATCACTTATATGATGGAAAGGTGACTGTGTTTGTGGGGAGGATTAAATGAGATGTGCCATCTACAGTATCTGCATGCCCTGTGATGATGGTGGGTGCCCATGGTGACGTCATCGCCATGATTGGCATAGGACTGAAACATTGCTGTTAGGAGAAGTCAGTGGATGGGGTGTGAGCCGGTTTTATCTCTGGGTGTGACATCCTATCTAGCTGATGGCCGTCGGCAGTGACACGCGGAACCCAAACGCACGGACGGGAGAAAGGCTCAGGCCAAGGAGCTGCTGCTTGCCCCTCCCTCTCAAGCCCTCAAGCGCAGGCTCTCTGGGCACAAGAGCCCACGGAGTTCCCGCTTCCAGGAGTTAGTCCCCAGCGGGGAGTCTCGCACTTAGCCGCATGAGGGGCCGTGGTTTAGTGTTAATTCATAGTTCGATGAGTCAGTGTGCCCTCGCCTGCCACCTCTCCTTCCAGCCACACCTGCAGCATGACCCTCGCCACCCCATCTTCTCCCATCATTCCCAAGCTCTAGAAATGGCAGAACCCAACTTAAGGGGTAAAGGAAGTTACTAGCTAATGCACTAAAGCATTGACATACTACTTCACATATGGCTGAAACAAGCAATTCAAATGATATCAAGCCCCAACTTGGTTAGTTCTTTTTTTTTGGGGGGGGGGAGTCGGAGAGGAGGGGACTATTTAATTAGTCCTCAATTTAATTAGATGGTGGAAGTAAAATAAACCCATAAAATAGCCAAGTAATGCTAGCAGGGACATAGAACGTTGTATTCGCTTCAGGTGCACAACATGCTGATCGATGTTTGTCTCCACTGCAAAAGGATCAGCACCAAAGTCAAGTTTAACACCCATCACCATGCACAGTTACAATTTTACTTTTACGATGAGAACTTCTAAGATGAACTGTCAGCGCCTTGAAATATGCAAGAGAGTGACACTGACTAGTCCCCGGCTGTGCATCACATCCCTGGGACTTATTTTATACCTGGAAGTTTATACCTTTTGGCCACAATCACCTACTAACTTAACCTCTATTGGTTCTGTTTTCCTTTGTGTTGGTTTGATTTTCTGGCTTCCAGAGTTGACCCTTCCCATTTCATTAGCTTTGCTTTGCAGATAAGGAAATAGATTCAGAGAGGTGAAGTCGCTGTCTAAGCCACTCCACAAGGGCAGGGGTTTACTCTCCCACGGGAGGCAGGAGGGCGCCCCAGAGCCCACGTCCTAGCGCCAGCAGACGGACGCCTCCCTACGTGCCGGCCCAGCTTCGCGCCAACATGCTGGTTGCCTGGGAGGCAACCTCTTGTCTTCCCTGGACTTCATTTTCTCCTTGGAAATACAAGGGGTTTGTACAAGGTGGTCTCGAAGGCTCCGGAAGGACCAGCATTGGTAGAGAGGATGCGTCAGAGGCAGAGCGCTTGCACCATAAAGAAGGGAAGGGGCCAGCGCGAGCAGTGAGCTACAGAAGAGACCACGGGGAGCCTGGGCTTTTAGTCGCATGTGGTTCCTAATAGCGGTGCTGACCTTCTGTCCCCATCTCAGCCCTCAGCAGCCAATTTGGACTTCCAGCTCCTGCTGCGAAGAGCCGGCATCAAGGCAAAATTTGTATTTTAATAGCTGCCAGATTGGCCCTGACTGTTCCTGTAATTAAATGAAGGGGTGTGTTGTGTTGACTTTCCCTTTGCTTTCCTCCAAAAGCACAGTAAGGAGATGGAATGACAGACGTCCAGCCCGGTGATAGCCTTCCCAGAGGCACGGTTAGCAGCAGCAGAGCGCTCGCGTCTCCCGGGTCCGCGTGAGGGATGTGGCATCCATCCCCAGGAGCGCCTGGATTCTGTGCAGGGAGCATCAGAGAAGTTTCCCGAATGTCTGCAGCCTGCTCAAGTCTGAGTGTGTGGGGGCAGGGCCTGCACAGAGAAATGGGAAGGAAAAGGCACTTCACCCTGCCAGAGAGTTGGCCGCAGGCTTTTCCTGCCTGGGTCGATCTAAGTTCTCTACCTATGTCAAGGTCCCCAGGGCCCCTGTGCTCAGCCTTGGGGAGCAGTGGGGTACAGTGGTAAGAGAAAAAGCACCAGGGCCCGACCACCAGCTTAGTCATTGATTTCGAGTGGCTTCGACTTCCAGGCCTCTGTACCCTCACCTGCCTGATCCAGATGGGGTTGTGGGGGTCCGGGGCTCCTCACTGACCACCCAGGCACCAAGCCAGGCACTTTCCAATACGTTCTTGTTCCAGCCTCACTTGGCAGATGCCACCCCATTTCAGAGATGAGCACACCTGAGGTTCAGAGCCTTGCTCTCACCTCGCCCAAGGTCCCGCCATGAGTGAGCAGACAGATCAGGACCGTCCCCTACTTTCTAGAATCAGCATCTCCCAAAGTGTACTCCTGGCCCACAGTAACGTGCGGGCTTAGTGTGGGTCACTTATAAGTGAGCGCACCGGGAAGTTAGATTCTTCAGTCTGTCCACAGAAGTTTCTGTGACTAGCCCACCCCCCCCCCGCCATGATTTTATGGGTATTATGCTGAGAACAAGGCTAAGCTTTAAAAATGTTGATGCTATTTTAAAGTTGGTTTGGAAAAAAGCACTAGGGGGCGCTCTCAGAGCAGCCACATGGAGCACAGAGCTTGGCAGCTGAGGCTCCAGGTGAGGGGCTGTTCAGCAGGACCCACTGCTAAGCACTCGCCAGGGAGGGGGGCTGGGGTAAACTGCGGCAGTCACCTCCAGCGGTTTCCTTATCTGTGAAATGGGAACAGTGATGATAAGCCTGACCTCATAGAGCTGTTGTGAGAATTAAACAGGTCGATGTGTGGCTGGGCTCTTGGAACAGAAGTTATGCACAAGAAGTCGATGATGGAGAAATATCTTGAAGACGGATCTTGGTGTACAAGATCCACATTTTAGAAACCCTCTCTACAACGCACAGAGAAGCCACTAGCATATCAAATGCAAGAAGGCTACACCAGAAGGAAAGAAACCCCGAGGGTTCCTGTCCCCAGATCAGAAGTGACATATCTAAGCAAGATTTCTCTTTCCAAGTCTGGAGCCCACCTGCTGGACACAGACTCCCATCCTGGGCACCAGAATGGTAGCTAAGCAACATCACCTCTCTGACATTGACCTAATCTTCAGGCCCAAACCTCCCTGGATGTGTAAACAGGCAACTGTTTAGCCAAAAGTTGGCAAATCCATCAAGAGCCTGGCCAGGAACCTCCTCCAGGCAAATTTGCTTTCAGGAGGCCCTTTGGTGCCAACTTGCTTATCAAGAGAAGGGCTCTCTCCCCAGCTGTCTTGTAGCACCATGATTGATGTGAGCAGATAATTAATATCTCATCTCCAATGGGGAAAGCAGATTGCATTTCCCTTTTGCATTTCTTAAAGCCAACCAGTGAGTTTATCACTGTTTGCGTGTTCACTTTATTTAATCTAATTATGGCAGCCATGTCAAAATACAGCTTCACATCATGCAGACACCCACACAAAGCTGTGCACGCACACCCTCTTGGCCTTGGTGTGGCTTCTGTGATCTCCTTGGGGACGTTTTTTTTTTCCAGAGCCACACACGTAGAAGTTAGACAAAAGACTAGAGAAGGAAAATATGTCATCTCTGAGCAGTAGAGGATGATTTTTATTTTCTTCTTTCCATTGTTTTTATGTTCCAGGCCTTCTCAGAAGGACTTGCATGCCTTTTATAATCTGAACAAAAGGCAGTAAACATTGTTTTTAAAAATGTGTGAAATATGGAAAACGAAGCAGTCCGCTGCAGGCTTTCACAGTCTTGGAGGTGCAAGTGGTTTGGCCCGTGAGCTATGTGAAAAGCAGGGGCCACTGAGCTGGGGCGCTGCAGGCCCTGGGATTTGAGCCTGGACTTTTCATTTCTGCTCAGCCGACTTTCCTTGCACATCACAGTAATAACAGTTAGGCTAGTTACTGTGTGCCAGGCACTGCCCCCAATGCCTATATAGTAACTCCTTCTGATCTCACAGCAACCCCATGAGGTAAGAACAGTCATTGTTATGCCCATTTTGCAGATGGACCCATTGAGGCCAGAAAGATGAAGCAGCTCATGAGTTATAAGTAGAAGCCAGACTTGAACCCAGGCAGGCTGGGTCAAGCCTGCACTCCTAACCACTGGACTGCATGATACTCTGTGTTCACTGTGGAGTTTCCTACCACATCCAGGTCATGTGTACTTATGAAGGATACGTTCCTTCCGTCAATCCACTCAGAGTCTGCTGCTCCTGTGATTAAAGGAGGTAGGAGAGCTGGGCACTCCCCTGTGGCTCTCACTCCACCCACCTCAGCCTCTTTCATGCATTTGGCCTCTATCCCTTATCTCTTCCCTGCAACTCTCTAGTTGACTCATCCCTTCTTGCCCATCCTTTACATCAATCTGAAATGCCATCTCTTCAACAAAACCTTGCCCAACAATCTGTACTAATTAAGTCCCTGTCTCTTTGTTCTTTGTCATAACTCACTGAGTTTTTTCTGAATAGCAATTATCACAAACATCTATGATATATGAATGTACTCGGTAGCTCTCTCGGTCTACTTATTTATTAGAACGATATTATAATCTTGTGGTTGAGAATGTGGAATTTAGGGCCTGATCCCTAAGGTTTGGACCCCATCCTTGCTGCTAACCAGCTGTGTGGCCTTGAAAACTCAACTTTACCTCTCTGGGTGTTTCTTCCTTTGTAAAATGAACCCTTTTAAGGTTGTGGTGAAGACTAGATGAGAGAATATATATTAAGTGCAAGGAATAGGACCTAGAAAGCAGCAAGAGCTCAATAAATGGTTGATGTTGTTATTTCTATTTATCTCTTAGCACAGAAGAGCGAGGAAGGCAGGAATAAGGCCCACCTAATTCACAACCACATGCTTATTAGCACATAAACCTGGAGAACTGAAGGTGCTCTCTAGAGCTGCCAAAAGAGCAAATCCCCCAAGTCCCCTGGCTTTTCCCGCTGCAGTGGAGTAGGGACGTGACAACTGACTCCAGGCTGGGCCAGGAAGGAGCACACCCACCAGGGCCTGAGAGAAATGGTCATCAGGGCCACTATGGAGCTGCCAAACCGGGGACCCAGCGAGCTGTATCCCCACTGACTCATGACTTTGTATTCACAGCGGTTGGGCAGAAGTAGAAGGATGTCTGTGACATGTGTCACCTCTGCCACCACAGTCAAGGGCAATGCTTACCTCAAATAATGGCAGGAGACTAGGTTCATTGTGGGAGCTTCGGGCTTCTGTCCTTGGTGCTGAAACAGCATGCCTTTCAAGACAGGTCTCTTCTTAGCCCTGGAGATGTCCTCCCGCTACCTGCCAACCTTATCCCAGATAGAAAAGAGGAAAGACAGAAGCTTAATGTTTCCACCTTGATGAAGTAAAAATCCCAAACATTTTGGTGGACATTTATGCAGCACTTACTATGTGCTAAACATCAGTGCTCTCCCTGTATATCTCACCGAAACCTTCACACAAACCTGCAGGTATTTCAGCCCTGAGGCAGGTATTTTCTGCATGTAAAGCCAAGGTACCACCTGTTGAGGTTTCCCAAGGTTAGCAGCATACCTGAGACTTGGACCGAGTTGTCTGGTTCCAGAACCCAAGGCTTGAGTACAGCATCACATAGCTGACACTTGTGAGCCACGTACGTAGCTGGCTGATTTCACACATTGTGGGGTTTTGTGCTTTGTTTCACTTTATTTTTTCACTAAAATGCTTAGGTTGTACTTATGCTAACAGAGTAATCTAGGTTCGTGACAGATCACCAGGCAGAAAAAGAAAAGACCGGGAGGTTTCTGTAGGCTATGTGACTTTGGATGACTTTGGATGATACAGACTGTGTGTGTGTGTGTGCGCGCGTGCACACGCGTGCACGCACACATGTGGGCATGCACACCTCAATCTGTGGGGTTAGTTGTATTAGTTGATTGCTAAGAGTCCTTCTTGCTCAAACATGCTGTAAAAACTGAGGGGCATAGTTCTTCCTCTTAGAACTCAATAGGACAAGGCAGTTCTGGAATAATTTCACACTTGATGAATATGCTGAGATTATAGCCAGGAAATTAGATGAATTTCATTTTCTGCCTTTTCTGAGATCATTTCCAAAGCCCAGAGATGCTTTCTTAACTGACCTCTTCTCTGACAGATGAGAATCGGGGCCACTTCCCACCCTCCTTCTGATTTCCTTTGATGCTCAGTTGAATCATTTTTGTCCCTGTGACATCCCAGTGAAGTCGGTCCAAGCCTCAGGTATGCTGCTAACCTTGGGAAACCTCAACAGGTGGTGCCTTGGCTTTACATGCAGAAAATACCTGCCTCAGGGCTGAAATACCTGCAGGTTTGTGTGAAGGTTTCGGTGAGATTGTTGAGCTCTACCTTTGTCCCATATTGTGCAGTAGGGAAAAAATCTTAGGAGAGCAAACCACCCATCCCTAAGCACCCAGGAGCTAAAGCCATGTTTCCCCATAAGTAGCCCGTCCTGAAGACAAGTCTCCTGTGGGGTATGGCAGAAAGCCTCGCCCCAAACCAGCAGGGAGCCCTTTTCTCTTGATTCTCTCATCTTGGGGCAGTGTCTATCGATGGCACTAGAGGCTCTCAGATTCTTCCTCGCAATCCTTCCTTGGGGCCCTTTCTTGGGGTCCTTCTGGGGGAACCTGGACAGGTCAAGACAGGTGAAAGAATAGCAGAGTAGTTAAGAATTTGCACTGGATTCACCCAGACCTGGATTCAAGTCAGGAGTATGGGCTTAATGTGACTTTGGAGAATTGATTAACCTTTCTGCACTTTATTCCCTTCATCTGTCGGGCATGGGCTAGGACACACTGTTACCTGGCTAATTTACAGCTGCTCCTTCCTGACTGCCTGGCAAGAGCACTGCTGCTCTCCTCTTTACTTATTCATCTGCTCAGTAATACTTATTGTTCAGCAGTGAACAGAAATACACAAAAATCTCTGCCCTTGTGGACCTTACATCCAATTAGTAGAAACAGTCAACTAGATTAGTATCCTGTGTATGGTACAGGAAGTGAAAAGTACTCTGGAGAAACAGGGAGTGTAAAAGGAGGATGGGGCAGCGAGGGGCTGGGGAGGGGTGTTGTCATTATGGAAGAAGAACTGATGGTCAGTCAGTCCATTCCTTGGGTGAACGGTGCTTACTGGACACCCCACAAGGACCCTTCTGGGTGTTTTCCATCACGCTCTCATGGCTGATTCCAGAGAGTGTCAGGATAGGACTCATCATGATGAGTTTATACCGGCTGCACATCTCAGCAGGCTGAGAACCAGCTCCTCTGGGGGTCTATTCTATGGGGCCACCGATTGACCCAGCGCCCCCAAGTAGCCAAGTCAACTGGAAATGGAACTGAAGGGTGGAGGGTGTAGTGGTCAATTCTGTGTACTGGGCCCATTGCTGCAAGTACATCTGCCTGTGCACCCTTTCCTGGAGAGCCTGCACTTTGAGAGGACACACCCAGGTGTTGACTGACTTGCCTTGATTTCCAACTTTGACCTTTCCAAGCTATAGCAAACAGACGGGCGGGGAAAATGGCAAGTCACTGCCCAAGCAGTGACTTTCACCTGCTAGATACCAAACTCTGAGCCTCTGCTACTCTCTTCCAGTTTGGACCTGCGTTCTTGGTGGCCTCTCTCAACCCAGGAACTCCTCTGAGACCGAGGGAATTGGTTGTCTCTATTTACTCATAATTAACCAAAGCATGCTCTTGCAGCTTATCAGTTTTTGAATACAGTACATACAGCAGCCAATCTCCCAACCCCATGAATATATCATTTTGGAGATTACTGCATAAATATTGTATTCAGATATTATGGTCTGGGACATCGCATTAAACTTGCAAGATGCTGCTACCATCCCATATAATGGGTACATGAAATTTAAAAGCTGGTCTAAGTAAAGAAAAATTTTGTATTCCTCACACCTGTATTCTCTCTCTCCCTCACTCTCCTTTTTCCTCTTTTCCCCTGTCTCTGTTAGTCTTCATTACCATGCAAGTTTTGATATAAATTTGATCTAAAATCTAAAGCATTAAGCTTAGTCAAGTGCTAATGGTCGTGTAAATTGGTACCAACCAGAGCTGAGGTAGGATTTTATTTTCCTAAACTCAGGGGCTTCCTTTCATGAGCCAGTTAAAGTCAAGCCTGTGTCAATGGAGTAATATAGTGAGTATATCAAAAAACTTTCACCACGTCACTTCCCAGAGACAGCACGCTTTGTTCATGGGCTTGGATGTTGCACATGGCAAGTTATATTAGGAAAAGAACCAAACCAAGGGCCAAGGATGTCTGGTCTTCTGGTCACCTTCTGTCCTTGCAGGTGTCCTCTGTGTGGCCTCAGAAGAGTTACCAGCCTTTCCTGGGGATCCATCTGTAATGCCAGCCCCACACCCTCTACCCAGGTCTAACAGGGTGACACAGACAAGTTACATCTGGAAAGTATTTTAAGGATCACCTACCCAGAATTATTACCTGGTGGCCTTTGAGCTGGATTCAGCCAAGCGAGATGTTTTTTCTCTAACGAGGAATATATTTGTTTTTTAAGGGAGTTGAGTTGAGCGCTTTTCAGAAAGCGCATTCTCTGCTGCTTTGTTGACTCCGCCTACCCTCTCATCTTATACTCAGCCCATTTCATACACTTTTATCATCCATCTGACCTTTGTAGACAGGGAATTGGATGACCTCGCCCAACTCTGCCAGTTTGCCAAGGGGGAAGCTGAGACTCAGGACATCACTTTCCAAAGTCACCCTGCTGGTTACTGGTGGAACCATGAAGCACTATAGATTAAAAGCCCATTTTTGAAGAGTTAAGTCTGTTCACCAGTAGCAGTGGACTACCATTCTTATTACACTATCATCAGTTTTGTTAAGAATGAAATGTATCACATCATTATGTTTGACGAGTGGCCACCGTCTAGGTGCAGGTCCTCTGCTTTACTTATTAGCAACGTTTTGGCCAGTTCCTCCAGCAGATGCATTTTTGGGAGGACTGGTGAGAGGGATTAGTTCTAGAAGTTAGCATGACCCACAGAGCAGGACTAGAGCTCCATCTCCTATACCCTTAAGTCTGGACCTCACAGTAGACCTTTCCTGTACAGCTGCCTTGCACTGTCCTGAGGCCTGGAAGAGAGGCAGAAAGGAGAAAACCATGGTCTAATGAGAACAGGGTCTACTTGGAGGGGACAGGGAATTCTAATCTAAAGACAGTGATGACGTCTGCCCTGCAGGTTTAAGGACCTGTAGACACAATGGGGGAGCAGCCCAAGCTAATGGTAGAGGTGGCATTTGGGTGCCCCAGTCATGGTGACCTAACGGGTATGGGCCTAAAGACCTTCGCATCCATGATGATAGGGACAAGGCTGAAATTGTTTAGGATTCTGTCAGTCAGGACTTTTTTCAACTGCAAGTGACAGAATCCCATCTCCAAATGCCTGCACACATTACTGAGAGGGCTAGTCAGGCACAGAGAGATCCAGTGTCTCAAAGTCATCAAGGTTCTTCCTCCTTTCCCCTCTTCTCACTTCTCTGTTACCTCCATCATCAACCTCTATACTCATGGTGACGAGGTGAGTGTCAGCAGCTCTAGACTCTTATTTTCTCCATCAAAAATCCTAAAGAAAAGCCTCTCCCTGCCCCCCACAATTTCTGATAGTTCCAGTACAATCTCAGGACCTAATCTAAGACTCAAGTTGAGTTGCTCGCTCTCCCCTGCACCAATCATAGCAGCCAAGCAGACGGGACATTCTGTTTGACCGAACTGCGCCATGTTGCTGGGCTTATTGGGATCCACCCCTTCTTGGTGCTGGGAATGCAAACTTGAGTGAACTGAAGGTTGAGGATGCATGACTGTCCAAAATAAAATCGAGGTGTGTGTCCCAGAAAAATGAGGAATGGGTGCTGGGCAGGCAAAAACAAAGAATGAAGTGCCACTACATTCTACAATGTGAATAAACTTTGAAAACGGTGTATTAAGTAGAAGATGTGAACTCAAGATGGCTATGTAATGTATGATCCCCTCTATACAAGACATCCAGAATAGGCAAATCCAGAGAGACAGAAAGCAGGGGCTCTCAGGAGCTGGAGGGAAGAAGGGGGCCTGACTGCTTGTGAGTGCAGAATTTCCTCTTGCAGTGATGAAAATTTTTGGAAGAGCTAGAGATGGTGGCTGTACGACATTGTGAATGAAGTAAGGTTATTGAATTGTACTCTTTTTTTTTTAAAGATTTATTTATTTATTTATTTATATCAAGCTGGGGTACAGGCCGGAGGCGTGGGGTGGCGAGAGGGTTCACCAGAGACAGAGTGGGGAGCAGAACAGGCAGATCAGAAATACACTGCTGAGGGGAGCAGCAGGCGAGGCAGGAGAGGTCTGCTGCACCGTGTGGGATTCTCCCTGGCTGGGCGTCAAACTTGCTTCATGGCTGCCGACAGCTCCACAGCGCAGCGCTCAACCGCTGCACCACCAGGGAGGCCCTGAATTGTACTCTTGAAAAATGGTTAATTCTGTGTTGTATGAGCATTGGGTCATCCCCCTTTTTCCTTGACCTGCACCAGAGCCAGCACAATGTCTGCACATAGTAGGTGTGCAGTTAATTTTAACTGTAAATGAACTAGGAGTTTGGGTTGGAAGCTTTGGCTTTAACTATCTCCACCCTGCCAGCACAATCACTTAGCAACTCTTTGACCTTGGATTTCTGCATCTACACAAAATAATTCCCTGCCTGCCTTGCAAAATCACATACATGCACACACGCACATACGAGCAAGAGTTATTAATCTGGGGTGAATGAGTTCAGGGGGCTCATGACTTTGGATGGGGAGAAAATCATCTTTATTTTCACTAAACACTAAGTGAAATCTAGCTAAATGAAGATGACAAACCACAATAGTATTAGCAGTAGCTGGTTTTGTCACTGATAGAAATCACGAATTTTTCCTTCACATTATAGTTGCTGTAGATACTTCTAAATAGCACTTATGTTCACAACTTCTTCTAAATTACTGTAGCTATTTGACCTGCCACAAATCTTATTATTTAATGTGTTAAAAAAAAAGAAACCCATGTTTTATCATAAATTTGGTGTTTTAAAAAATATTTTATAATCCCATATATAATGTGTGAATCAAGAAACACATGGGGTACTTTATCATAACTTCGGTATTTTATAAAACTATTTTGTGCCCTTTTGTTGTATGCACTTAGAGCATTATTCTGAGATGAGGGCCCATTCAGTGTATTTACCAAACTGCCAAGATATCAGAAGAGAACAAAAGTTCTCTGCAGAAGTAGTAGATAGAGCTGATGATCCTTGTCATCTAACTGTACTGGCCAAGTCTCCTAATCTCCCCAACTCTAGTGTCCTCATCTTTAAAATGGGCATGACCGTGATGCCGTCTTGCAGGGATCTAGCCACGTGCCTCACTTGTGAAGGCCAAGTGACAAACTACACAGAGAGCCACTATTCAGTAGCTGGTACACAGGAAGCGCTCAATAAATGCTGCTCCTGCTGTACTTGTTATGCCACTTGGATTCTGGGTGGAGCGCCCTCTTCTAGAGCATCTTGGGGCTAAGCACTATTTTGTGTCTCCCAGGTTCATCCGGAAACAGGGTCTGGACCGGCTCTTCCTGGAGTGTGACGCCCACATGTGGCGCCTGGGGGACCGGCGCATCCCAGAGGGCATTGCAGTAGATGGTGGCTCTGATTGGTTCCTGCTGAACCGGAAGTTTGTGGAGTATGTGACGTTTTCCACGGATGATCTGGTGACCAAAATGAAGCAATTTTACTCCTACACCCTGCTTCCTGCTGAGGTGAGTGTGTGGTTTTTTGTGGGGAGGAGAGGGAAAAGCCCCTGGAAAAGGCAGGGGCAGGCTCTAGCCTTTGCAACAAAGCCAATGCCGAATTTTTGGCAAAGAGATGCTGGATCCAACAGATACATAGGCCTCCCGACACCCAGGGTGGAGAATGCGTCAGCCACCAGGGACCTTGTCACAGCAGCATCCCTGATTCGCCTCAGTCTGCAAGGGGGCTGCGTGAATAAACACAGCACCGCTGCCAGCAAGCGACACAAGGCCTCCATGCAGGGCAAAGTGGGAAACAGCCCTTCCTCCTGAGATTGCGCTGATTGACCATACAATCATGCTATGTCGACTTTATTACCAATATACACTTCCTGACACTTTTGTGAAAACTGTTACCAAAAAAAAATTCAGTCCTGTTACATCTAGTGCTGCTGGTGCTCCCTTGGGTTGTGCAGTGTGTAACCTGCACAACTGCACACACTTGTGCTTTCAGGACACAACCACAGATCCTCTCCAGTTTCCAGTCACACTAAATTTTTCAGCACAGAGTCCTTTACCTAATTTTGAGTATTGTTTCAGCATTCCCTGACAAAAAGACAATAGTATCAGCCTCATCAGTCATTCCAGAAATTCAAGCAATCCCACAGTGAGCCTGAGTTTCTGCTGGATTTGCACTAGCTACCTGCACTGCCAAATGATTGGGGCTCAACATTTCTTTTTGACTTTTAAACATATTTAAAAAGCTTTGAGGAGCCTGTCACCACTTTTCACACCTCAGTTCAGGCTGATAGAACAAAGTGCAATAAACTCAGTGACTCATAAACAATAGATATTTGCTTTTCACAGTTCTGGAGCCTGGAAGTAGGAGATGAGGGTGCAGCGGGGTGAGGTGAGGGCCCTCTTGGTTTTTGGACTGTTGTTGTGTCCTCACATAGCAGAAGGGGAGCTCTTTGGGGTCTCTTTTATAAGGGGCACTGATGCCATTCATGACGGTACCATCCTAATGACCTAATTATCTCCCAGAGGTCCCCTCCTAACACAATTATATTGGGGATTAGGATTTCCACATGTGAATTTGGGAGAAGAGGGAACCACGGACATTCAGTCCATTTCAGAAACCCTGTTGTGTAAGATAACAGACTACTATAAAATACCCCAGGTTCATCTGGAAAGGGGCAGTAACCCACTTCTGAGGCTACTTCTATGCCAATAGCCTTATTGGACCTGGGCTGAGAAATTCTTCCAGTTCATATTCATCCTAATTTCCAGCTTCAGACAGTCCCGAAGCTGGCCCTATTTCTGTTGAGCCCATAATACTTCCTTTGATGGTCTGCCATTCCTTCCTGGCTGTGCCCATCTCTGGACCACTCAGCCTATGCGTCTAGAGGCCAGATAAAACAGTGTATCTCATTGGATGGTTTCCATGTCGCTCACCAGCATCTGGGGCGATGGCAAGTGTCTGATCGGGCTGATACCCACATCACTCCAGAGGGATGGTGGGCTTGTCATCACTGGGCCAGGTTTTACTATTCTGCACACATGTTAAGTAATCAGCTTTTAATCCTATTTCAGTGAAAATCACCTTTTCTCTCAATTCCGATAACCTCTTCATCCATTATCTTGCAGGGAATTTCTGTATCACTGTGAAAGGACACAGGGCAATCGGTAATTGGGTACTTTTCCCCACCACTTGATGGAGAATATGTGCCACTGTGAGCTTCTAGACAATTCATACTTAAAATCCAGCTTCATAGGCATATCATTTAGCACCATAGCTAGGTCAGCTGGAGGTGGTGGGTGGAGCTGCATTTTGCCTGCCGACCCGTTGAGAAGAGACTGGGGGTTGGTTGCTTTCATCAAGATGCCCATCCCACTGCTCACGGCCAGTGCTGAACAAAGCTCTGTATGTGCTCTCTGTGCCCATCACCCCAGCACACACAGGCACATTATACTCCAGGGTCCCTCTTAGAATGCAACACCTCCATCCACCCCAACATCTCTGTCTTGCCCTCCCTTCTCCCAGACTATCTCCAGGGGAATGGTTTGGAAGAAATCAGAGATTTGTAACAAGCAGACATATATTCACAACAGCTTCCCCTAGGGAACAGAGAAGCAAGGAAAATGTATTTACGTGGTATCTTGGGCTGTTAGAAACCAGTGTCCACACACACTCTCTTCTCTCTCCCTCCACCCCCGACTCTGTCTCTCTGATTCTCTCTCACTCTGTCTCAGGAGCTGTAACCGTGTCTCTCCTCCTCTCCTGTTTTCACTCTCAATGCTTTGTCTGTCTCAGATTTTTATGAGAAGCTGACAAGTCACAGAATTAGGGAAAATCTGTGATGCCTAGTTCAGCACCTTGGACAGGGCCCCTCGTAGCAGTCACAGAGTGACGCAGTCCAGATCCCTTCCTGGCCCAGGCCTGATGCTTTGTGTATCTGGCCTCCCTCACCCCAGAGTGAAATGTCAAGATGTCTCAGACCTGAACTGGCTTCAGGTGTGGCTATTTGTAAAGCAAGCCCTTTTGGCGCAAGGTTTCCTGGGCAACTGTCCCCATATTTTCCTCAGAGTCCCAAGTGTTCACATATGCTGAGGGGTTTTCCCTCTCTGCTGAGCAGACAGACGATGTCCTGGGTGTTAAAAGACATTTTGACATCACATTGTAGGCTGCTCGGAACAGACAACTTAGAGAAACCATCAGAACAGTAGACTTTTAAGCAGAATCAAGCCACTCTGGACAAAACACCAGTGTTCTCTGAATTGGACCCAAATGGCACATGCCCCTGTTTGCAAAAAGAGATCAGATGAGTCCCCAAGAGATTTCCCTCAGGGTTGGGGGGTGCCCAGGGAAGGACTCCCACCCTAGCCATTGGAGGGTGACTGGAAGAGGTCTGAGGCTGGGCCTCTCTCTCCCCCACAGTCCTTCTTTCACACGGTGCTGGAGAACAGCCCCCACTGCGACACCATGGTGGACAACAACCTGCGGGTCACCAACTGGAACCGCAAGCTGGGCTGCAAGTGTCAGTACAAGCACATCGTGGACTGGTGCGGCTGCTCCCCCAATGACTTCAAGCCACAGGATTTCCATCGCTTCCAGGTGAGCCTGCCCTGCCCTGCAGCCCCGACCCCCGCCAGCTAACCTCTGCAGGCACCGAGGCTGGGCCTGAGGGTCCTCTTAGCCCACAGTTCCCAGCCTGCTGTTGATGACAGGCACGAGCACATCCACAGCAGCAGAGTTGGCAGACTGCTGACCCCAAGCTGGGCCGCTCCAGCCACTTGGCCTGTACGAGCTCATTAGCCCACAGCGCCCTTAAAGGAGACACATGTAGATAAAATTTCATTATGATCATATTTATGCTTATATACTATTTATATATCATGTGATATAATTATTAGAATGTTAGTAATATATAATTTCACTTTAGAGATGGGGAAACTGAGGCGCAGAAAGGGCAGCAACCTCGTGCAAGGGTTGCACAGCTCAGCCCGTGCCGTGTCCGTGTCTCCGCGCCGCCTGGCCGGCTAAAGTCTCTGAAATAGTATTTCTGGGCACAAACTCAAGTATTTCTAAGTTAGTTTCTCAAACTCAGCGTCCTTAGCCTGGTGACTGGGTAGCCTCTGGGGAGGGGTCTGTCCTGCGCACTGTGGGGTGTAGAGTAGTCCCGGCCTCTACCCCAGATTCTCTGGTTGTGCCAACCCAAAGTTGCTTCAGATACCACCAGATGTGCCCTGGGAATAAACCACCTCGGGTGAGAACGATGACCGCTTGGCAGGTCCAGCAGTCTGAATGTTCAGTATGTTATTACACTTCGGGGGCTCCTGGTGAGCCTCCAGGCCAGAGCCACCATACCTGGCGCTTGGCGGAAGGCTGTCGTGTTATTGCCGTCATGGGCGTCTGCCTGGCCGGCAAGCTCCAGTTCTGGAAGCCAGAGGCAGGCAGGAGGGTGATGGGTGCTCCATCTGCTTCCCTGCCCCCCAGGCTGACCCAGGAAGACAGCTTCTTCTCCCTGCATGATTACCTCCCGCTCCCTCCAGACCAGCACCCTGGGGTGCTTCCTTCTCTCCTCTGGGCCTCACGCAGTCCTGAGCTGCCCAGACACAAACATTAGAAAATGATTAAAGTCACTCCAGGTCACTAGAGACACTGTGGAGGTGGGCAGGGGCAATAGCGCCCATCCCCAGCTGCCCCAGTGTGGCACAAAACTGAAACCCCCCCGGGGAGACCACGCTGCCCACACAGAGCCTCCAGCCCGGCTCTCAGGCTGTACTCCGTGGCCAGCAGCGTCAGCATCACCAAAAGCCCTTTAGAAATGCAGAACCTCTGCAGCTCCCAGTCTGCGGGGTCAGTTCACATATTAAGGAGGCTGTTTGTGTTTGAAAAGCACAGGGGTAGCTGCTTGGGAAGCATTCGCTTCATCCCCATTGCACAGATGGGGAAACTGAGGCACAGAGCAGTCCATGGACAGGTGTTTCCAGCCCTAGGCTTTCTCCACCAGACCCACTGCCACCCTGTCCCCTGACCACACTGATCTTTAGCCACCGTAAGTGGCTGCTGCAATAAGTATGTTTTTAGGCTTGTATTTGATGGCAGATGGAAAACTACCCAGGGAAATCCTCAACCCCATGTTAATTTAGGCATCAACCTGGGTGGCATTTTAGCTCCTTTGTCCATGCAGAAAGGATTTGCTGAGCAGAAAGAGGTCTGCAGGGGGAATATTTGACCTATTCAAAAGGAAAAAAATAATCCCCCTTTGGTAGGGGACCAGTCTCATCGCCATCGTTGCAACAGCCCTTCATCATTTAGAACAAGCAGCTATGGCAATTCTGGGAGCGCCACTCCTGGGTGGCCACATTTGTATTCGCACCCGGCACTCTGGGACAGCGTGGTCTCTGCTAAAGATTAGCTAACAGAGACCGGCATGTGCTCACAGCTCTTTCCCCACAGTAAACAAAGATCAAGAATGTCCCCCAGCATCTCGAATCAAGAAGCTTCTGCCTGTAAGGAACTCAGAGTTCTTGTTCAAAGAACTCAGAGGAAGAGACGATAAAAATAGAAATGTGCCCTTTTAGAAGATCCAGCTATGATCAAAGAATCACAGGAAGAAAGAAGAGGCTGCCCAGCCTCTGCCCCCCGAAAGCAAATACTTAGAAGTCCCTACCAGTAGGCTAAGGGGGTCGTGATGATAGCTACATAGTAATGGCAGCTAACTCTGTAGACTAAATACTGAGTGCCCTTGTTACTACACTCATTTTAGGGATGAGGAAGCTGAGGCCCTCGGTGACTTGTCCAAGGACATACTATAGCCAGAAAGCCACAGAGTGAAGAGCTGAGCCCAGCTAGTCTAGCTTTTTCTGGTGCTACTGCAGGAGACTGTCCTGACCCCTGTACCACAGAGGGGACCCCAAGGGTTCAAAAGGCGAAGAAGAGACAGGATGTTCAGAGTCATGCCTCGGGTTTATGTCCATGGGGCTAATTTACTCTATTAGCATTTGATCTCAGGGTGAAACAATAAAAAGGCAGGGGTTTTAGGGTCATCAGATCTGGGTTCAAATTTTACAACTGTGAATTTATACATATCCCCTCTCTGAACTCCGTTTCCTCATCTGTAAAATGGTACCTGCTTTGTCAAAAATGGTACTGCTTTGTAAAACAAAACTTTGCAGAGATGTTAGGATCGGAAGTAATGGCATAAGCACGATGCCCTGTGGGTAGTATGTGCCCAGGAGTGTTACTGTCATCATTGTCGCTGTTAGTCCTCTGCAGTGAAAATAGCATCTATGTTAAGTGACCCAAATTACGTGAGGGCTAGGTTAGGGGTCATGGCTGACACGCAGCTGCTCTGTGAGGTCAGCATATCAGCTAATGACCTACTCATCAAACTGCAGTTCTTAGTGCCTTCTGTATTTTAAAAGTTTTTTTTCTATTATGCGTTATAGCAAATCTACCATATGCAAGTGGAAAGTAAGACTTCCTGTGGTTTTTGCATCTTGTAATATTTAGGCTTAGGGTTAAGCACTTAAGAGACTCAAATTAAAGTCAGAAATAACACTAGCTCATAAGCCTCCCAGAGGAGGGAGCTGTGTTTTATTTGTTTTCATAGCCCTGAGCCAGGGGTGGGTGAACTGCAGTCCCCAGGTCAAATCCAGCCCACTGCCTGCTTGTAAATAGCATTTACTGGCACACAGCCATGCCCATTCATTTACTACTTTGTCTAAGACTGCTTTCACACCAGCCGCAGAGTTGAGAAGTTGCAAAGCTAGAAATATTTATTATCTCACCCTTCACTGAAAGTTTGCTGCTCTCTGCTCCAGTCCATAGTGTAAGACCTAGTAGATAACAGGTATTCGGTATTTTATTTTTTAACCCTCAACTCTCCATCTTACCAACCTCTGCCATTACCTTCGATAAGTACCTTTCTCTGTCTGGGCTCAGTTTACTTGGTCTGATTTCTGTGTATGCTTCTCAAATACTGCATCACAGTCACCTTGAAGCTTTTTTTGGATAAAGATTCCCCAACCTCTTCTTCAGAGGGATTGACTCAGTAACTCTGGGAAGGACCCCCGAGTCTGAATTTTTTTAAGCCAAGCAGGTGACTCTGTGCAGCCAGCTCTGCTGTCACGTTGTCCTGAAGCCCTGGGAGTGTGTGAATCTCCTGGAAGCCTGTGAGAATAAAGATTCCTAAGCCCTTCTCCCAAAGATTCTGATCAGAAAATCTGGAGCCTTCCTTGTGAGTCTGCAAGGCAACTGCAATGCCTGGAAGGCTATAGGGAGTAGTGGGGACTGCGGTGGAGTGAGCTGAAGAGCCCTTGCCCATTTCAAGGGGCAACTGCTGTCAGCTTCAGCGAGTTAGTACCGTGTGGCAACATGGACCTGGGATTGCTCGATCTATTTCTGCTTAAAAGGAAGCCAGAAGTTGTTCTATGAATTCTTCTACTTTTTAAATGCTGCCAGCTAATTCAATATTAAAACACTATGCTGGACAGCTAATTACATCTGATGGCTATTTTTGCCCTGGACCGCCAGCTAAATGGTTTCTGCGATCCATTCCAACTATAAACATCTAGAAGTGAGTCATTTAATAAACATTTAAATGATGCTAACTACACACCCACCATTGTTTTAAATGCTATACACATTCATTCATTAACTCCTCATTCCTAACACCTTATTACGGTTCCATTTTACAGAGGAGGAAACAGAACAGAGAAGTTAGTCAGTGTCAGAGGTGGGATAGCCAGAGCCCCCCCAACCATAGGCGATGCCTTTAGGATCTCTCTCTCTCTCTCTCTCTCTCTCTCTCTCTCTCTCTCTCTCTCTCTCTCTCTCTCACACACACACACACACACACACACACACACACACACACACACGAACACACTTGTTGATGCTGTTTTTTCTATCCCTCGAGCACAGCAGACAGCCAGACCCACCTTCTTTGCCCG
The DNA here is from genome assembly GCA_004024925.1 of Scalopus aquaticus. Taxonomy (NCBI): domain Eukaryota; kingdom Metazoa; phylum Chordata; class Mammalia; order Eulipotyphla; family Talpidae; genus Scalopus; species Scalopus aquaticus. The sequence continues at coordinate 19,674 of PVIJ01001048.1, read as the reverse complement.
CAAGTTCGAAGCCGTGGTCAATCAGGAAATCATCGGGCAGCTGGACTATTACCTGTATGGGAACTACCCTGCGGGCACCCCCGGCCTCCGCTCCTACTGGGAGAGCGTGTATGACGAGCCCGATGGCATCCACAGCCTGAGCGACGTGGCGCTCACCTTGTACCACTCCTTCACCCGCCTGGGCCTGCGCAGGGCGGAGTCCTCGCTGCACACGGAGGGGGAGAACAGCTGCAGGTGAGCCCAGGGAGGGGCGTCACGGGTGCGGGGAGGGCAGAGCCGGGCCCAGAGCGGCTCCCACGCACACATCCAGCGTCGGAGCGTGTTCCAGAGTACCAGTGCTGGTGTTGGCCTAATTACTTCCTTCATTGGGCATATTCTTTATACTAAATATATGTACTTTAGAAGGACGCTTTGTGTCACCATATTATAGGGTTGTGTTTGTCTTCAACAGAAGGTAACTGAAAATGCAGAATTTTTTTTTTTACTTGTCATTATGGAAAATGTCAAATATATACAAAACAGAGAGCAGCTGTAACCTCGCGCACAGCTCCGGCAATTACCAGCCCCTCGCCCGACCACTTCATCTTCACCTTCCCCGCTTCCTCCCTCCTCCCAGATCAGTTTGATTGAAGCGACTCCCAGACATCATATCATTTCAGCCATAAGTATTTTAATATGCATGTCTGGGAAAATAAAGGCTCCCTTTAAAAACATAACCATACTATCATTATCACACCTGAAAACACAGCCTGAAACACCATGAAAATGCAGAACTATTATTTACAACTTTCAAATACCCCTTCGGATCATCTCGCCTACCACTCAGTAGTACCAGTAACCATCAGGAAAGAGTATTCTAGAACAAATGGGAAGATGAAGGGGAGGAATATTCAACATGATCTCCTCCCACCCTCTTCCCTAAGCCAACCTTCCATTCTTCAGAACATGGCTTGCAGATATTTACATGCTGTAGCAAGCATTGAGACATTTGCAGAATTGCAGCAAGAACTTGGTCCTGTTTCTCCACTGGGCATTGAAACAGACCCCTCTTCCCCACCTGCTATGAAGCTTCCTGTTGATGAGGAGCCTTTTTAAAGCCTCTCAATCCCGCTGAGCAGAAATTCCAGAGCTTGCTTAATCCAGCCCTCTCTAAGCTGCTGTCAGCTCTTGGCCACTGTAAACAACACTCTGCTGAAAATCTTTTGCAGAAAGTCTCTATTTTTTTTCTGCTTTCTCTTTTCTGATTATTTCCTTAGGATTAATTCCCAAAAGTGCCTTGAACCCCTCTCCTCTTTTCTTGTTCTCCCTTCTACTTCTCATCTCTCCTTCCCCCTCTTAACAGAGGAAAAACCATTTCTGCATCCAGCTCTACCTGCTGAACCTTCTTCCCCAGTGTCCCTCCTTGGCCTGCTCCCCCCCCTCCCTTTTAGGAAGGGAAGACGGAAAAGAAGATCTGTTGTCCCCTAGAATTCTGGAAGCAGGGGGCCTTTCCTTGGTAGGTGCCACACATGAGCACCAGCGTGGGCCCTGCAGGGCACAGCAGCTGGTCGTTACAGCTCTTGTCCTCAGCCGAGCCCCGCTCCCTGCAGGTTCTGACTCAGTTTAAAGGGCGACCCACCTGGGTTAGGAATCCAGGACCCACAGTTTGAACTTGACTCTCCTTATTACCTGTCGACGTTAGGCAAATCATTAACTATGCTGAGCCTCAGTTTCCTCATCTGGAAAATGGAAATAATGGTAACCTCGACTTCCACAAGCTGGTATGAGGTTTAAGGGTTAGGGTTAGTCCTCGGCAACTCCCTAATGAGTTGTTTTATTTTTATTCCCATTTGAAATATTTTTACATTATAAGTGCTCAGTAAATGTTCACATCATTGTGTAGATCTTTGTCGCCGCTTTCATTACATAGCCCACGTAGTCACCAGGGACTCTGCGACGTGAGCGGGACGCCCCGTAACTGCTGAACTGCACCCCCTCTGCACTTGGCTTCACTTACCACCCTCCCTGTCCCTGCACAGCCAACCTTTCACGGTCTCTTAGGGGTTATCAAGGGCCACACCCTCTCTGCAGCTCGCTAGGACCACCCACATCCTCCTTCCAATCTGCGGGTGACTCACTTCTGACTCTCCCACAGTGGGTCAAAGTCATGGGTATCCTTGCCGTGCTAGTCTGGGGGTACACTCCTTGCCTGTGGACCAGCGTATCCACACTGGGTACTTAGCACAGTGCCTGACTCATTCAAGAATCGTTTTAATCCCAGGTTTCAGAGAATTTACAAGATATCATGACCACATAGGAAATTCCAAAAGACACCCCTATTTATTTAGGGTGACTGAAATTTTCTCCAGGTACTTCTTTTGAAATTAAGTGACCATCAAGTTGCCCAGACCTAGAATCCTTTGGCTTCTGCTCATTTTTTATTATAATAGAACTGTTGTACCTTGCTCTGGGCAAAGCTGATATATTATGAATATGAGCCTGCAAATAAATCAGGACAAAGGGCCCTTATCCCAAAAGGCAAAAGAGCAAATTCCTGCCCCTGGGATATCTGGGGAAACAGCCAGAGAAAACTTTATTTCAAGAATCTCATTTTCTTTTGGCATTTCATACAAATTGTATCTTTCCAGTTAGAGTATACCCTTTCATAAAGAGTGTATATTGATTTTTTTCTCACTATAAAATAACGCATGTTGATTGCAGAAGTTTTCAAAATGGCAGATTGAGAGACTCAGAAAATAGTTTGCTTCTGAACCCCCGTCCAGAGACAAGATGTCAGTACTTTATTATCAGTCCTCAAAGTCATGTGCTCGCCCTGGCCAGGCAAGTAGCACGTGATCAGAAAAGAGCCAGGGAGGCTCACGGGACTTAAATAGGAAGAAAAACCCCTTTGGGCTAAGTGGATGCACCTGTGGTGTCTCTAGGTGTTACTGTATCTTGCATATTGCACTGCACCCAGTTAAAACAAACTCTCCCCTTCGTTTTCATTACTTTGATACCATTGAGATGAGATCCCATGAGGCTTTGTAGTCAGTCTTAGGTTACACATACCCTAGATGTACTTGAGAAACAAAGGATGCAAGAGAAAATCCTTCTAGAATTTTCCATCAATCTCCAAGTATTGATTGATGGCTGTCAGGCACTGGACACTCAAGGAAGACCAGCCCCCAGCTGAAGCCCTCTCATTCTAGCATGGAGACCTACGCACACGTAAACAGGAGCCGAGATCAGTAGGGATTAGTGCTCTGCCGAGAATAAAGTTCATGTCATAGCGGAGAGTTGGTGACTTAAGATTCAGCGGTCAAGGAAGAACTCTCGGAGGTGGTAACATTTAAGCAAATGATGATACAGAGCCAGCCGCGCCATTACAAGGGAACAGCGTTCCCAGCAGAGCGAAGAGCCATGCAAAGGGCCTTCGTAGAAATGAGCTTAGCAAGTCCAAGTATCCAAAGTCAAGTCTGCGTGCCCAAAAGGTGGGGGAGGGGGCTGGGGCAGAGGGAAACAAAAGGAGACTTGAAAAGGAGGCTCAGGGCTGGGAGACCAAGGAAGAAGTTTGGATTTTACCACAGGCATTAAGCAGTGCCACGTAGAGTATGGAAGCGGGGGATAATGACCACAGCTGCTAAGAATAGGGTACAGTGAACAAACACGGGGGGCCAGAGTGAGGGTGGGTCTGCAAAGCTGCAGGCAGGGCATGGTGGTGGCTTGCTCCGGGAGCTGCTGTGCGTGACGGGAGTAAGAATGATCCAGGGGGATGCACAGAGCGTCTTGACTGATGGTGAGGGACAGCAAGCAATCAAAGATGAACTCATGGTTTCCAGAGCATCTGTCCAGGGTCAAGCATGGTGCCCCTCCCTCCACATCTGCTGGACAAAGTGCATTCAAGAATGGGGGCAAAGGACTGTCTCACTGGTCCAGGGAAACCCGCAAGTCACATGGAAAGAGTGTGCACACAGGAAACATGAAGAATTAGGGTCATGAGCGCACCCACAAAACTCTTCTGCACTCCCTATGCTACTGCCGTACTGTCGCCCCAGCCACAAGTGGGTACTTAAGTCTCACTTAACTAAGATCTAAACCTCAGTTCCGCGGCCACCCCAGCCACATTTCAAGTGCTCAGCAGTCCCAAGCGGCAACCGCATGGGGCAGCGGAGATGTGACACGTTTCCATTCCTGCAGCACCGTCCAGGGGAAGGATGTCTACGCCCAAGCCCAGACCCAAACAAGTTTGCCTGTGCCAGGACTGCCCAGCCTGCATCTGAAGACACAGGCTCTTTCTTGAGCCCGGAGGCACCCCATGTAACAAGGCAGTGATTTCAGGGGGTGCGTAAACACAGGAAGGCAGCCTCCCTAACCATTGTAATTGGACATAAAGACTTAACTCCAGATTGGGACCAGAGAGAAGGCAGGCTGAGCGGGGACAGTGATTTGTGGAATGCTGTTATTAAGGACTCACGAGCACCCTCTAAGTGCTATGCAATTTACACATTGCAGAAACTAGCAGCTTTTGATTTTACAAGTGGGAAGGACAAAAAGCAGGGCTGGCAGACGCTCCTCCCTCCCTCCGCTCTGCTCACGGCCTCCTCCTTGGAGCATCTCCGTTTAGCTCCCTTGGCCCTTGCAGCCCTTGCAGATCAAAGACATGGATCTTTGATCTTCAGCGTGCTCCCTGCCCATGAGTGTGTGCACGTATGCCTCTCAGCTTGGCAGTAATTTTTAAGGATAATACTCAATGCCATTGGTGAGCGGGATGGTGAGAGTGTAAACCGGTACAACCGTCCTGATCAATATGGGCAGCAGACATAAAAAGCCCTGTGGAGATTAGAGAGATTGCAAAAAACATTCTTGGTCAAGGGTGTCGAATGTAGTGTTGTTGAGAATGGGAAAAATCAGAACCCAGCGAGAGCCCCAGTGCTGAGGAGCCTGCTCTATGATGTATGGTATAAGGGACTTAGGGTATAAAGTCCATGCACCCACAGATCCTGTTTTCAGGGACATATGATGATACTCAGGAAATACTGCGAAGTGAAAGCAGGATGTAACCAGTATGTAGATTATGAGCCCATCTATGTAAGATTTATGCAAATATATGCATAGAAAATAAGAGTGAAAGGAAATATGTCACTATGACATTGTTTGCACACCCGTGTTGCTTCCCAGTACCTAGCAGCAGAGGGTCCATAAATACCTGTGAATTGACATCATCTGTGGGAAGAAGCATCAAAAGTAGTAATTTATATTTTCTTTATTGTGCTTGTTGGGCCAGCATGCTTTGCATTTATAACCAGGAAAAAAAACCTTCCTAGTTATTGAGCTCATAGGTGCAGAGAGTAGCTTTCAGCAACGTGGCAAGCATCATAGCAACAGGGCTGGCATGGTGGAGGGGGAGCCCCCTGGTGACCCACCACCCCTCCAGTGCCCACCCCTGAGTTCATGTGACAGTGGGCATGCGTGTTTTCAGGTACTACCCGATGGGCCACCCCGCGTCTGTCCACCTCTACTTCCTTGCTGACCGCTTCCAAGGCTTTCTGATCAAGCATCACGCCACCAATCTGGCCGTGAGCAAACTCGAGACCCTGGAGACATGGGTGATGCCAAAGAAAGTCTTCAAGATCGCAAGCCCACCCAGTGACTTCGGGAGGCTGCAGTTTTCCGAGGTAAGAGACCAGACATTGTCACACTTGGCCTTCGGCAGCTCTCTTGCTGGGTTCTGTTCCACTTGTAGTTGGAAACAGGAAAAGGGGAGTGGAGAGCCCCTAAGATAAGCTTACCCTGAGTCTCAAGAAGGTTCTCCAATCCCCCAGGGCTGGAGTCAGCATCTTGAACAGGGCAGGAGTCTCATTATCGGGGGGCCAAACCAACCAGGAGCCCTGCTCTGTTTAAACAGTGGAACTTCTATTCCTTTGAAGGGTTGCTCCTACCCAGTGATTCCTCTTAAACCTACATTAGTAATGGACTGGTAACTAACCAGTGTCCTAATGATGCTGTGGTGTTAATCCCATTTTACAGATTGAAGAACTGAGGCCTATGCAATAGTTTTTTGGATCATAGGTAGGAAATGAAAGAACTCAATATTGAACCCAGGTTTCTTAGACTACAAATCCCATGCTTACTTGTGCTTTTGACTTCCCAGTGCCTAGTACAAGGTTTAGGTTACAGTAATCTCAGATCAATCATTGAATGAATGAATGAGTGGGTGGGTGGAAGGAAGGATGGGTGGACGGATGGACGGATGGGTGGATACATGCATGAATGGATATACAGATGGATGACGGGCTAGATGGGTGAATGGAAGGATGGAGGAATGAAAGGATACTGGATAGATGAATGGACAGGTGTGTCAGTGGATGGACAGATGGACTGCTGCATTGTCTTCAGTTCCCCGCTCCCCAGGACAGCGTCAGCTTTTGGTCAGTTTTCTTCCTGGGGAGATGGGTTTATGTAGCACCATCTTGTATCTGTAATTGAATGGCTCCAGCCAGACCTCTAAGTCCTACCTGATCTAGCCTCTGGCTACTCCTCCAGCCTCACCCACCGTCCTTCCCTGCTCACACTTCTCCTGTCTTTGTCAGACACATGGGCTGATCCTCCAACCTGGAATGCTTTCCCCAGGGCTTCCACATATCTTTTTGTTTGTCATTCTGATCTAAATCCTGGTGGTTCCCCTTCAGAGAAGCCTTCCCTATGCCCCCACACTTACGCCACAACAGCTGTATTCTCCACCCAACATGCCGCTACTTAATTGTTCTGAGCATTTACCCTCTAAAATCATCTTGGTTGACTTAGCTGCTCTCTCACCCATTGTTCAGTCCCTGGGACCACATCATTGTCGCTCACTGCTGAATCCCCAGTGCACAGAAGAGGGCACCGCCCTGTAGGTGTGGAGCAGGTTTCTGAATGAGTGAGGGCTGCCCTTGGCTGGTGGCGCTGGAAGGAGGAGAAAGCAGGATCGGGCTTGGCAAGGGTTTTCCACACTGAACTCCAGCACCTCACTTCTGCCCTCCCCACGTTGGCAAGTGGCTCAAGAAGTGATTTGTCCCTGGAATGAAGCGTTCCCATTGAATTTGGTTGCACAGCTAAGGATGAAAAGTTGGATTTTAGAAGATGTGGAATGTTGAGGGGTTGGAAGTGGGGAGTCCCCCCCCCCACTTATATTTTCCTACCCAATTTTCCAGTCCCCTGTGAACCCACTGGTGCCCTGCAGAATGGACACTGAACAGACAATGGTAGGAGTTTCTTGTTAAGCCACCACTTCAATTAAGGTTTCAAATGGACTGACTGGATTCCAGCCATCACGGGAACCCACGCCATAAATTACTGGTGTCTGGGGACAATTAGATGCTGCCCCAGTTGGATTCTGTGCCTGGGGCCCAAGTGGCCAGTGGAAGACATTAATGTCCCATTAATAAGATGGATGCCGGTGGCGGGGCTAGCCCTGTTTATCCTCTGCTGTTGGGTGACTGGGCACTTCCAGCAGTGACAGATGCTGCTGGCCACTTCCTAGCTCGTGATTTGTGAGGGTTCCTGCCGGGGGTCTGGTACCTACGGTGTGAGAACCACCAAAATCTCTGGCAGAGTAACCACGTGTGATGTAGAGAGCTCAGAATCTTGTTTTTGAATTTTTTTTCTGAAGTCTTAATTTTAAAACCACCGGTGTAAAATTGGACTAGAAGTAGGGAAGGGACTGCTGAGCCACTTTGTGGGCCGCTGAGAAGCTCCCTGTGTTGGCACAGCCCCCAGGGCCTTGCGTCATGCCTGGTTCCCGACAGGTGGCCCAGGTCATTGAGCAGCGCAGACAGATTTCTCCACCCCATGGAGCCCTGTGCTAGTGGCGTGCCAAAGACGTGCGCCTTCCTTCCGTAGGCCGTCACCAAGGGCCTGTAACCCGCCGGGTGCAGGAGGGACAGCAGGGAACCTGACGGAACCTTGTTGTCGTGGAACCGCAGTCTAGCGGGGCCACCGGGGCAAATAAGTGAGCCAAAAACACCTCAGCTAATGACAGGTATTCTAAAGAAAATAAAACTTCATTCACATAATTGCTGAGGACTTGAGAGGCTGATGGGGACTGCTGTCGAAGGGGTGACTCATTAGGGAAGCTGAAACCTATGAAAGAGCCATGGGGAGATCTGGAGTATCCCGAGTTGAGAGCAGAGCAGGTGCAAAGGCCCTGAGGCTCCAGAGAGGAGCTTGGTTTGCTGAGGGAGCAGAAGGCCAGTGTGGCCACAGGGACTCAGAGCGGGTGAGGGTGGATCATTTCGGGTCTTTGGGGTCCTGAAAGAAGTCCAGATTGTATTTATTTTAGGTGCGGCGGGACACCTTTGTTGAGCATGAAGCTGGAGAGCCGTATATTGAGCTTGAACTTGAACACATACTTAAATTTGAGCATCTGATTATTTTGTAATGAATGGTTGCCACGTCCATAGTGAGGCAGCTCCGCGCAGACCCCCTTGCCTGGGGGCTGACTTTCTCCTTACGCCCCAGGTCTAGAAACAAGACCCAGTTTTCCGGCAGCCGGCTGCTCTGCAACCTCTCTGCCCAGGTTCTCTGGGTTTGAGAACTCGGACTTCAGAGACTTGTTCATCCCGTTCCCTTGAGGGGTCTAAAAATAATGTTCTAGAGTGTTCTCGCATGCTCCTAACCGGTCAGATACCCCTTCCTTAGGTAGGGCCCCAAGTAGTTTTGGAGCCATGCCTTTGTGAGCTTCTGTTGGAGAGCCAGTGTAGGGGAGCTGGGTGCATAGGGGGGGCCATGCGCTGGGCCCCTGGTCATTCATGACACAGATTGATGACAGGCAGGTAGAGGACAGGTAGGCAGGTAGAGGACAGGTAGGCAGGAGGAAGACAGGGAGGTACTCCGTGCCCAGCACTGCTTCAGGCTGTACAAATACATATTTTTTAATATATATAATTTTATTGTTATTTTTATCTTTTACACTTTGTATTCCCCTTGGGTAACCCACCACCAATTCACCCGTGATCCATCTCCGTGGTCCCTTGTGTCCTTTTCTACTCCATTTTGTGCCCTTACCCTCCCCGCCCTCCCCCCCTCCCCCCCGAGTGTCTCTCTCCTATTTGGTTTCCCTATAGGCCTGTACAGATACATTTCTGAATAAACCGGGTACTCCTCCTAACCTGTGTTATAGACCAATAACAAGCCAGTTTTCTAACGAGGTAGCGTCGTTAGTCCCATTTGACAGATTGGACCAAAGTTATGATGTAAAAGAGCTCAAAATTGAACCCAGCTCTCTTTGCTACAAACCCCATGATTCATTGTGCTTTTGCTGTCCCTGCTTTGCCCTCATGGAGTCAACAGTCCTGAACTAGGAGGAAATGTGAAGTTGAAGTTGTGATACTGTGCCAGAAAAAAGGAAGACACCAACGGGCAAACGCTTAGGGAAGTGCCGCAGCAGTGCTTCAGGCAGGGAAGGCCTCTGTGTGGAGTGATGGCCAGGCTGAGATCTAGATGACAAGCTAGAGCTGGCCAGAGGGGCTGGGGAAGGAAGGCTGGGCCCCAGAGAGGGCAGCTGGAATGCAAGACCCGAGGCGAGAGAGAGCCCTTCTGATAGACTGCAGCATGGAGGGGCTAGGGGGTGAGTGGAAGAGGATGGAGAGGACCGGCGATGAGGCTGGACTGGACCAGAAGAGGCCTGACCACACAGGACAGGATGAGAGACGGGACTTAAGGACATTGAGGAGCTAAAAGGGATTGTACCCAGGGAAAGAACGGGGGTGAGGTTCTTCAGGAAAATCCCTAAGACTTTGAGGTCTGGCTTGGTCCTGCTCACACGTCCACTTATTTCTTCAATAAGTATCACTTTTACTCCTACCATGCTCCAGCCACCTGCTAGGCCCTGGGGGGCCTCAGAAGAGAGTCCCTGCTGATCCACACGGTGGCAGAAAGGGCTCAGATTTCAGGGCCTGGGAGCGACAGCTGCCCTTGCAGACTGTGACAGAGGCGTGACTCTTGGGGCTGGACTCTGACCTAAAGATGGAAGCTTGGTGCAAGCTGTGACTGCACGAAGCCAGCTGGGGGTGGAGGCATTCAGCACGTGGGGATGAATGAATGAAGGAACGAATGAGTGGGCGAGTGAATGAATGTGTGAATGTCGGTAAATCCAGGCGTGAAGAAGCACCCAGCCTCTGGGGTCAGACTCCCTGGGCCCCAGGGCTGGCTGTGCCCCCTTCCTGGCCCTCGCAAGTTACGCAACTACTCGGAGCCTCAGTTTCCTCATCTATAAAATGAGGATGATCCCAAGAGTCTCCCCTTCACAGAGGTGGGAGTGGTACGGAAATTGATGCATCCAATCACTTCGCTTCACGCCTGACACACTGGGAACCCTGGGTAAATAGCAGCCATGGCGCTCTGTGTCCTGGGTAAAGAACGGACACAGTAACTCCTGGCAGAGACAGGAAGAGAGTAAATCCACTCCTATTTGCACTGCCCGTGTGAAACCCTCCCGGGAGAGATATATATGCCCACACCTGCACCCCGACTGTGTGCGCATGCGCCCGGCGAGGAGGTCCCGGAAAGCCCACAGAGGCGGTGCAAGTGGCGTGGTGTCCGCCCTGTCTGCTCGCTCCCATGCTGTGTCCTCAACAACATTCAATTAAAACCTCCCGGGGAAGCAGAGGACCCCCTAATTTAATTCGATTTGATTTGGCGTCAGGGCTCCGAATCTTGAACTACACCATTAATTCGCTTGTTTGTGAAGTTGCTCACTCATTCATTCCACAAGTGGTGGTTAAGCACAGAGCGCGGCACCAAGAAAGGGAAGTGAACGGAGCCACAGGGCTTCCAGCAGTGAAGCAACATTCCGCAACGCCTTTCTGGCTGCTGGGTGGAGAATCAATTGCAGGCAGGAAAAGGGGAAGGGGAACGCCAAGAGAGTCCTGGCAGGTCAAAGCCACAAGCGCCCCCCGCCCCCAGCTGGCTCGCAGGAAGGATGCGCGAACAGCGTCTCCTGTCCAGCGTCCAGCTCGGGATGCTGCAGGGCACCCAAAGCCATTTGAATTCCTACAAATGACAGGCGATGCTGGGGGACACTCCGAGGGCAGCTCCAGAACCCGAGCACCACTCCTGTGCAGAACCACCACGCCAAGGAAAGCACCAGATAAGAAAACCAAGAACCAAGGCCAAAATCAGCTGCGCCTGTTGGGGACAGGGGGCGTTTCCTGGAAATGCCCCGCACTTGCGCCTTTACTCGTTAGTGCGTTTTGTCCGAAGCGCACGCCCTGCACTGGGCACCAGAGGCGCGATGATTTAGTGCAGGGACCACGGGCCTTATAATCAGGCCAGCCCGAGTCCAAATCCCAGCCCTCTGCTCACGACCTGTACAGCTCCGAGCAGGCGACTCCATGGGGGCCTCAGTTTCTTCATCTGTAAAGTGGGTACATGAAGCCCACTAAGCGGGATCCTTCCTAGGACCCAGCACCCCAGTTCATGCCCAGTGAGTTCAGGACTTGCTCTCCTGTTTCAGGTCGGCACTGAGTGGGATGCCAAGGAGCGGATCTTCCGCAACTTTGGGGGTCTCCTGGGACCCATGGATGAGCCGGTAGGCATGCAGAAGTGGGGCAAGGGTCCCAACGTGACTGTGACTGTCATCTGGGTGGATCCTGTGAACGTCATCGCAGCCACCTATGACATCCTGATCGAGTCCACTGCCGAATTCACCCACTACAAGCCCCCTTTGAGCTTGCCCCTGAGGCCCGGGGTCTGGACAGTGAAAATCCTCCACCACTGGGTGCCCGTTGCAGAAACCAAATTCCTCATCGCCCCGCTGACCTTCTCAAACAAGCAGCCCATCAGACCAGGTGAGTACGCAGGGCCCCGTGGGGACCCTCCATCCCAGCTTCTCAGGGCCTTCCCCTGGGCAGGCAGTGCTGCTCGCATGCGGGGAGGGTGGGGGCGCCTTGGAGGACAGGGCCCACTGCTCTCGCGGTTTTTCCTGCTCATCTGTCACCAAGACCCATCTGGCATTCTCCCTGCACGCCGAGGTGATGTCATCTGTCTGTGTAGTAGATTCCTGTTGATTAGCTGCTCTCCCGTGGGACTCCCAGAGGCCCCGATCATATCCAAGACAATATGGGAAAGTAAACCTAGGCAGATACTGAGTTTCAGCAAGTCTTGTTCCCTGTTTCAAAAATGATAATAGGAAAACATGTTCACCAAAAACGTGATACCTTAGGTGAAAAGACAGACCACATACTATTGGGAAATATGTTACACATTTTTAAAACAGTATTTCTACTCAGAATATATAGAGAAATCCCAGAACTCAGCAAACTACAAGGCATTGGCCAAATCTCCCCATTTTTATAAAGTTTTATTGGAACATGGTCACGCCCAGTGATTTCCATACCAATTACTGATTACGGTTGCCTGGGGGGCGTAGGCTCCAGGCGAAGACTATGCCCACAGGGGCCAAAATATTTACTACCTGGCCCCTTGAAAGGAAAACACTGTCAATCCCTGATAGAAAAGAGGAAAAAGAAAAAGTAGAGAGAGCATAAATGGCCTCACACACATATGAAAAAGTGCTGGGCTCATGACTAAGGAGAGACATGTAAATTAAAAGCAGAAAGGAGTTCCACCTCACACCTGCCCTGTGGGGAGTGTTTGCAGGTCCCGCGTACCGTGCACTGCTGGGCCAGGTTGGACACGAGAGGCGGGTGGAGGGGCAGTAAGCGAGTTGGGATGTCGGCTGGTGGAGATGGACAGACCCCCTCCGCAGACACCCACCGCTAGGCAGACGTGACGGCACGAAGCCAGAAGCCACCCAGAGGGCCAGCGCTGCAAGGGTGAGGGTGTGGGCTCCGTCGAGGCTGGAGCTTGTGACTGCAGGCACCGTTCCTGCAACACCCTCCACCCGGTGAGTTGGGAAAGTCTCGAAAACATAATTTGAGGGGGAAGTATCATGACAGAGAGGTAATTATGGTGCAGGCATTGAAAGCTCAGACGCCAGCCAAACCGCTTGCATTTTTTTTCCCTCCCAGCGGGCCTGTCTTTTCTTTCCTCATCCAAAGGCTTTACTTTTCTTTTTCCAGTTCCTTCTCTCCTTTTTATCACAGGGAGTGTCCTTCTCTTCACTCCATCTCACCTCCATCAAGAGTCGGGCATGCGCCCTTCGAGAGGTCTCTCTCGTTTACCGCACGGACACAGAAACCGAAACCGCAACTAAATCACAAGCACATCGTGTTTCGTGAAAAACGACAGTGCTGCATTTCATACTTGCTTTCGTCACTTCCCATGACGATAATGCAGAGCCACCAGCTATATCGTGTCGCGCAGGGTTAAGGACCCGCAATCTATCTGTCCCCCTCCAACTGAGGGGTACATAGTGTCTTCATTGTTGCTCTTATCCCAGAGAACACTGCCAAGAAGATTGTCACACCTCAGCTGGCATGTCCCCATGACATACAGCCTAAACTGGCTTCCTAGAGACTGGTCTCTTGGTTTTGAAATAGTGTGTCTCCTCCTAACCAACCACAAAGCCAGAGAGCATTATTCCAGCCTCTGGTAGCTAAAAACACGTTCTGGGCTGGGTGCCGTGTAGCCGAGGACACAGGAGAGGGGTCATAGTTGTAGGGCAAGGTTCCTGGAGACCTCAAAGGGGGTGCTGAGAGAGTTCTGTGGACTTCGGCTCAGTTTCCATGCCGAGCTGTGGGAAGATAGAGACTCCCGTTTCCTAGAGACGGAAGACTGCCCCTCTGCTCCCCAATGAGATGGGCAAATGCTGGGCCAGCGGGGCCAGAGCCCACCCACGTGGGGCCAGCAGGGGCCCCCTTGCCTAGCCCTGCATCCCGAAGGACCTCCAAAGCCCGCCTACAGGGCAAGGGTGTCAAAGGGATGACAGCGACAGCCGCCCCTTTGCTCCAGACACACCTGTTGGACATAACAAGCAGTGACGCGGGATCCGCCCCCCTCCCATGAGAGAGTTGGGGCTACTCATTGGGTCCTGAGTTTTCCAAGTTTTGCTTCTGGGGTTTCTTAGAAAGGCAAGGCTCTTCCCACCCGGGCCCGGGGTGGGCCAAGGACCATCATGCTCCTTGAGGAGCAGCCCCCTGTGGCAGTTGTATCAGTGACCCGTGTTCCAGTGACAGGGACCTCGAAGGTGGGAGCGATGCAATTTGTACAATGATTCATCAAAAGTAATTTGCTATTGACGCGTCCCTGGTAATCTCAAGAAATCTGATGAGGTGGAATTGAGGAAAATTTAATTATAGAGGCAAACATCGCGGGCTGATGCTGTAATGGCATTTCCCACATTAACCTCATTTTTCATAAGGGTTTTCTGCATCAACCAGTGTTCAAATATTTGTCAGCTGCTCTTTCACGCTGAGCGTCCTGCCTTTTGTCAGTTTGAGTCTGTCTCCCCACTCCCCAGCTTTGGTCTCTGCAGAGATGGAGACACTGCGAGATAGAGAACAGGCGCCATCCTCCTGGCAACTGGTACCAGAGCCGCCCTCCCTGCCCACCAGCATCAGGGCGAGAGGGGCCAGGACCCCAAATAACTCAAGGGCAAGCTCTGCTAAATCACCTCCTTTCTCCCTCTTCGCCCCCTCAAACCAGAGACACTTCAGGGCTTGAAATGGCCTCATTTGTTTGCCTGTTCGTCATCAGTCCCCGTCCCCGCGCGTGGTTACGTCCATGACAGCACATCTGGTTCTCGCCACCACACAGACTAGCGCCTGACAGCTGCAGGCAGTGGACATTTAGTAACTATGGGCTGAAAGAATGCCTCTTGCAAAGAAGGTTCTGGGACGTAAGTACTGAGTAAATGAGTGTCTGGGCTGTCGACGGTGTCCGGAAATGTGAGCCGCACGAATCGCCCGCGGACCATGCCCTGCCCAGCGTGGCGGAGGTCCCGGCAGCTGGGTTTCCTCGGCTGCGCAGGGCCCGCTACGGCGCTTCCCCCGAGCCTGGGCCGCCCACGAGGGCGCCGCTCCACGCGCCTCATCTCTCCCTGTCCTCTCTGTCTTTCAGAGGAGGCGCTGAAGCTGCACAACGGGCCCCACCGCAGCACCTACATGGAGCAGAGCTTCCAGAGCCTGAACCCCGTCCTCAGCCTGCCCGTCGTGCCCGCCCAGGTGGAGCAGGCGCGGAGGAACGCAGCGTCCTCGGGCGCGGTGCTGGAGCACTGGCTGGACTCGCTGGTGGGCGGGATGTGGACCGCCATGGACATCTGCACCACCGGCCCCACCGCCTGCCCGGTCATGCAGACCTGCAGCCAGACGGCCTGGAGCTCCTTCAGCCCGGACCCCAAGTCGGAGCTGGGGGCGGTCAAACCCGACGGCCGGCTCAGGTAGCACTGGGCACCCGTGAGCCACCGCGGAGCTCAGAGGGAAAGCAGCCGAGGGCCGTGGGCCTGGGCCCCGGCCTCCCACCCCGGGGTGCCTTTAGCGAGAGGGGCTCTCCTGCCACGGAAGGAGGGGAGGGGAGGGGAGGGAGGCTTGGAGGCCGAAGCCGGGTCTGCGCGCGACCTGCATTTGCAGGCTGGGATGGGGGCGCCCTGTCGCGGCGCCTTGGCGGTCTTACCTCTTCTGGTTGATCCTCAAGTCCTACAGGTTCCTTGTCTTCCCCCGCCAGTGACCCGACCCCCAGACACGCGATTCTCAAGCTTTCATTTTGAGCAGCGGAACTTTGTTTACTAAGCCCAGGTGCAGGTGGGAGTTCAAGGTGCCGACGCAGCCTCCTGCTCTGCTGAGGCCGGGAGTGCGAGGTCCTTTCTCAAAGCTCAGCCCCCCGCGGTCCCTTCACCAAGGGCCTCTCCTAAGGTACCTCTTCAGCACCCAAGGGCTCCACAGCACCCAGCGTGCAGAGCACTGCCGACCCGGGGCTGGTCTCCAGCCCTGCCCTGGCTCCTCCTGCTCCGGGGCGGGGCCCCGTGCCGGCTGGGAAAGCACCCCGGTGAGTCACCGCATGGGCTCTCCCCTGGACGGGGCAGACTCGGGGGCCCCAGCCCTTACCATCCTCCGTGGTACCCCGAGGAGCACGAGGAGCCTCTGGACATGGGCCCGGGCCGCAGCAGCACGGGGGTCATGGGCAGGAGCCATTCGTGGCTGGAGCCATGTCCATGCCCCCTCTGAGCCTTGACTCGGGGCCTTGGGGGACCCCTGGGCCAGACAGCAAAGCAGTCCCCACCGTGAGCCTGCGCCCTGGGGCTCGGCCAGCCCCACTCGGGCACGTCTTGGGTCTCGCCCATGCGTGCTGTGGGAGGGGCCAACCGCAGGGAACAGGCTTGTCACACCCAGGAAAAAGCAGCTCAGATTTGGTTTTGAATTTCATGCCCTCCTATCCCCAACGTGCCAAACAGCCCATCTCGAACGCAGCGTGAAGGAGAAGCTTGAGAATCTAGATGTTTAAAACCTAACGAGAGTAGTATTCAAATTGCTTGAGTTACCAGAAACCTGAGGGTTTCCTTGCCATGTCCCCTTGGGGGGCCACCCTGCTCATCTGGAGAGCCCGCCCCCAGACTCCTGCCTCCACAGACCCCACTCCCCTGAAACAACAGGGTTCCCTTGGAAAAGCCCCAACGCTGGTTGCAGACTCCCCGCGGAGAGCCAGCCTTCTCTCAGGCTGGAAGTTTCTGCAGTTCACTTCTGGGACCTGTCAACTGTCACCCCGAAACCTCCCCACCCTCCACCCAGCCAGCCAGGCTGTCCTGTGGGCAATGGAGGATACCGAGAAGGGACACGTTAGATATTTATTATTTATACATTTTAGTCAATGACTAATTAGTAGGTGCTGTTTTTGCAGCTCGTCAATTATGTTATCTTACTAACTGAAGCTGCCTTTATTCACAAAAGGCCCCCCTTCCCCAGCCCTTCTCCTCCCTCTTTCACCTCCCCCATCTTTCCGTATCTCTCACTGGCGCTCTCTGCCTGTCTCTGTCTCTTTCAGTTTCTCTCTGTTTCTCTCTCTGCCCTACATTCTCGGGGTCCTCAGAGGAAGGCAGGGGTGTCAGACACCATGAGGAGAATACTCAGACCCCTGGTTTAAAGTGGGGTGCCTTTGAGAACACTTGGGCCTCGCTGTATCTCACACAGGGGGTTTTGCCTCCGCTTGCCCTCCAGTTCTGGGGGGAGGGGAATTCCTGAGCCAGCCCCTCCCCACCCCCGGACACAGGGACTCACAGATGGCACTTGTGGCGGGAGCTGCTGACCTCAGGATGCTGGGCAGCCTTGCTCTGGCCACTGCTGACCCGCTGCCCCCAGACTAGCCCGGAGGCTCCTTGGGACATCACTCGGGGCAGAGGGAAGCAGGTGGCTCCAAGCCCAGGAGGAAGAGATCCAGTTTAGGGCAGTCGGAGCCAGCCAGGGGCGAGCCACAGCCCATGCTTCCAGGGGCAGGGGTGGCTTTCTCGGAAAGCCCACGTCATATCTGGTGGGTGACAACACGGTGGGGGGGCAAGAGGCCGCCAACCTTCTCTTGCCCCGCCTCTGCCTCTGGCCAGGGTTTCCGTGGCCTGTGAAGCTGCTCCCCTGTCGAAGACGGTCGCGCACTGGGGCAAGTGGAGAAACGGCCCGGTGGGCTCACACCCCCAGCCCCTCCCCACCTGGCTTCACGCCCCACTCCCCACAAGGAGTGGGGTGCCCTGAGCAGTCACAGAGTATTCCAGTAGGTCCTGTTTTTGAACCAAAAAACAATGCAGCTTTACCGTTGATTAAAAGAGACAGAGGGAATTCCAGACAAAACCCAGGATGGTTTGAGGTGTTCGTTTCCAAAGGAAAAGAGTTTAACTTTTTTCTTTTATATCCGCCTGAGCAAGACTTATCTGTTAGAGGCCACTGGTTAGGCGGCCATGAGCTGAGGCTTCAAAAGCGTGAGACCACGTACTGGGAACCCTGTAAAGTGCAGAGGCAGCGAGATTGTCTGAGCCCTGCGGGGGGGGGCCCTGCACCCTCAGGGTGGAGTCTGAGGGGCCAGGGGGTGGGGGCATGGGGAGGCAGCAGGCCGAGTGCTTTCTGGCGTCCCCGCCCAGCCCGGGACATCCAGCCTGGAACCCTCCCAGGGCAGAAGGCCGCCCCAGGGGCCACAGCCCAGGCCACGCACAGACCAGTGTTCTCACAGGTTTCGGGGTTTCAAACAACGCCCAGTGTTTTAAGCAGCGTCCCCCACCCCCCACCTTCAGAAAAAGAACTTTCCAATCTGATGAGGAGTCATTCTGACTTTTTCCCTGTTGTTAGTTTGACCTTTAAGTTATGGCATATTTAGACAGAATGAGCAAGACCCCCAAACCCACCCTAAGGGTGAATTGCAGCTACTCTGGGCCACTGCCTGAGCTGGGTGAACCCAGCTTTCTTCCAGAGCCCTAGTTCACAGGTCAGACAGTGCCCTGGCTGAAACCTCAGCCTCTGCCCAGAAGGTGTTGAGTAAAAGGACGCAGCGGATCTGGGTGTGGGGTGTGAGCAAACAGCCTTGCAAACAAATTAGAGGGTCCGGGATATAAGCACCCAGTGGGGGCTTATTAGAAACAGCTGCTGGCAAGGGCCTGCCAGAGCAAAGGCGCACACTATGGTCAGGTCACAAACACCTGTGGTGTCCAGGACATGGTGAGTGAAGCACTTGGTGTGAGGTAATAAGGAGTGGTGGGGACTCTGGCTGACTGCTGCTCAGCTCTAGCACGTGGCTGCCTGTGAAAATGCAGGCACAGCCTAGCCGCAGCTTCCAGTCTGGTAACAAGCCAGAAATCCAGATTTTTAGAGGGAATCTGATTTTTAAATGGTGGCAAGTTTTTTCATGGAGTGTGGGCAAGAGGACATTTCACAGTTCTGTCTACATTGCCAGCAACCTCTCTCTCTGGAGAGATGGCTTAAAATGAGGTCAGTCACTGCCCTGGTGGAAGCAGAAAAGCCAGCGTAAAGAAAGGGTGGAAACAATAACTGCTGTTGAACTCTGAAGGGAACGGGAACCTCTTACTAGTCATTCTCATTCCAAAGAGCTGGTCTCACAGAGAAGTGTGCTGGAAGTGGCTTATTCAGCTCGTCTGGCCCTAGTTGAGTTGTGCTGAAGAGGAGACAACAGAATTTGCTGCCCCTCGGACAGAAGGAGGGTCACCTCTGCCCTGTCCACACTTCCAGCATTCCGTCATACCAGGGAGAAGTGTGAAGGAAGGGTCCAGGAGGAGGGGATGTTTTGTCTCCAGATCTGAGTTTTAGCAGCCATCTTGCCACGCCTCTGGAAGCCTCTCGGAAGCCATGCTGGGGCTGGGGCTGGGGCTGGGGCTGGGGCTGGGGCTGGGGCTGCTCACGGGATGTCCCCTCTACTTCTGCCTCAGTTACCTTACTTTGCCCATGGGTCTACCACAGGCTCTACCTCATTGTGTCTGCTGAGAAGTTTACCAGGGGGAGGGGGGATAAAAGTGTCCAGATCTGCTTGAGCTGAATGTACAATCTATGCAAATTCTCTCTGTGTCTCTGTGTCTCTCTCTGTCTCCGTCTCTCTCAGAAGTATTACTTTTTTGAACCTGGCAAACAAGATACTGTATAGCCCCCCCCCCCCAAGACTGAGGGTGTCTTTCACACACCACAGGTGTCTGCCCCTCTCGTAGTCCTCGCCAAGGCCCATGCCGGGAGAAAGTGTTCCCCTCTTCCTTCCACCAGGCTAAGAATATTCCAGTTGCCTCTGCCTACGGACCCCCCAGGGAAGCAGGTTTCGCACCCTGCCCCCCACCCCCCC